>RJWH01002595.1:129962-217395 GCA_004363575.1 Solenodon paradoxus | reverse complement strand
AGAGAGAGAGAGAAAGAGAAAGAAAGATAACATTCTTGTCAACTGTGGGACAAAGGAATGATAAGTAGTATTAGGATTTAGGTTGTGTTTAAGATACATTGGCTTGTTTGGTTTTCCTCACAAGCTTGAAATCGTGAAATACTTGCTCAAGGTTACCTAATCTAGTAATTTTTAAAATCCAGTTCTACATGACTTTCAAACCTGTGCTGTTAATCACAATGCTGTACCGCTTTGCTTATCTGAAATACTGTTATCTGGGAATACTGGCAAGTGCTAGCTGATAGTGAAACAATGTCCTCTTTGTGGTGCATAAGGCTGGGGTTTGCAATAGATGAGGAATGAGGGATGAATATATACAGGTGGGTCCTTTGAACTCCTGTGATTTCCATTAGGCCCATTTCACTTTTTAAAAAAAAAAATTTTTATTTGTGTAATTATTCAACACAGTAAAATATTTTTCTATGTGTAGGTTTCCCATTTCTTAGTTATGTTTCAACACACCATGCCCTCCACCAAATCACCGTGTGTTCTTCCCCATTGTCCAGTGGGCTCCACCACCATTTGCCCCCGCCCGCCCCATTCCCTTTTGGTCACCTCAGTTCTGTTGCAGGTGTTTCAGGATTGGTATATTTCATCTGTCTTTGTTTTTTCTATTCACATTCCATCCATGAGTGAGGACAGCTGGTATCTGTCTTTCTTCTTTTGACTTGTTTCACTTAGCATAATCCCCTCTAGTTCCATCCATGTTGATTCACATGACAGGGTTTCATCTCTTCTAAGGGCTGTGTAGTATCCATTGTATGTATGTGCTACATCTTCCTTATCCATTTACCTGATGTTGGGCACTTAGGTAATTTCCAGTTCTTAGGTACTGTGAATAGGGCCACAGTAAACATGGGGAGGCATACATCTCTGTGGATGAGTGTTTTTGTATCGTTTGGGTAGATGACCAGAAGTGGAATGACAGGATCATGTAAGATTTCCATCTTCAGTTTTTTTAGGAATCTCCAAACTGCTCTCCATAGGGGTTGCACCAATTTGCACTCTCACCAACAGTGCAAAAGTGTTTCCTTTTCTCCACATCCTTGCCAGCATTTGTTGTTTCCAGATCTTTGGATAGTAGTCTTTCAGGTATCAGGTGACATCTCATTGTTGTTTTCATTCGCATTTCCCTGATAGCCAATGAGTAGGAACATAATTTCATGTGCCTGTTGAAGGCCCATTTCACTTTTATCTATTTCATATGTGGGGGTTTAGTCAGGTTTGGTTGGATTTGTTTTTTGTAGTTTTCAAAAACCAAAAACTTAGATTTAATTTTTTAGTCTGATTTTACTAGCAGTTTCATCAACATAGTGAGCTGATCTCTAAGCACTTGCCAGGTTAGATACATCCCATGAGGAGGTCAGCACACAACACTGAGAGGTGGCAATTGACAACACATAGTGAGCAGAGAGAGAGGAAGACTATATAATTGCACATAAGAATTCCAGCTATAGTTAATTAAGAAAGTCTGTTTATTTAATATATTAAGTGACCCTAAGATGCCACATAATTGTTATTAACAATTGCATAGAATGTAATTGTTGTTCACATTGTGTTTTGTCTTTGGTCTTTACATGGTATGTACCTCAGTCATCTCGGCTGCCTGAGCCACATGGGTGCACTCGTGTTTTTATACACATACTTGTGAGAAGGAAAAAGATATGGAATATTTTGTCAGTTGTAGTAGTAGTAGATGTCTTTATTATTATTATTATTATTATTTTTTTTTTTTTTTAAGGAAAGGTGCAGTTAGGAATGAAGGCGGGCATGCAGGCAGAAGGAGATAGGTGGAAGAAACATTTATTTAGTTTATCTTGGGTGTTGAGCGCAAACCCAGGTCCTTGGGATGTATGAGGACTGTGCAGCATGGAGCCTGTGGACTAAACTGCTAAACCACCAGGGTGTGCCAAAATGACCTTATTAAGAAATTTTGTATTTGATATTTGAATGAAAACGGCCTGGTGAGTGACAGGTGTTTCAGTGTTTAAATGGATCCCATGTAGTATATATTTTGATAGATACATTCTTTAGGTAAGAACATTTAAAAAAAAATTAATTTGGCAGGAGTAAAACAGTAATCTGGATGCTGTTAGAATAGAATCACTATGCTTAAAAAAAACCCTTCAGACATTATTACCTATATTCATGAGGACTTTAATGAGAACCAATCAGAAGTATTTAAAAAATCAGAATATTTTTGGCTTACAGTAATAGCTAGAGATGATACAGCTGTCTTGGAATATCTTAATAATGGATATACTAAACCTTTATAAATCAGTTGTGAAATATGTGTGTTTTTGTATCAGTTGACTACCAAATGTTTAAAAGGTTTATGCAGAGGTGTGGAAAATGAGAATAACTTAAAATACTTTAGGTCATCTGTCTTCAGTAAGAATTGAAGATTTTAAAGTTTTGTCTGGTGTGAAAGTACAGTTGATTTAATTACTTTTATCTATAAGTTGCTATTTATTTTATGAGCGTGGTTAGCAGAGTTGTCACTTTACCCAAAAAACTAAAACAAATTAATGTGAGAGAATAGAGTAGAGCTTTTAAGTGATTATTAGTTGAACTAGTTAACTTTTTAAATTTTTTTTTTTTTTTTTTTTCGAGGAATGGTGTAGGCAGGAATGAAGGCAAGTGGATGGGCAGCCAGGCAGGAAAACAGAGGCGGAGGGAACATTCATTTCATTTGGTTGCTCCCTCAGTGCCCAGATCTTGAACCCTGGTCCTTGAGATGTATGTGGACTATGTCCAGTGGCCTTGTCTGCTAGGCCACCAGGATGTGCCATTAGTTGACATTTTGAGTGTTGTATATGGGCTATTTTCTGAAGTTCTTTTTATACCTTGGAGGTTATCAGTTTTCCTATGTTGTGTGTTACAGCTCTTCTGTGCTTGAAAATAAGAAACAAGTTAAACTGATGTAGTTTAGAGTATCAAAAATTGAAATGTATTTGTACGTTCCAAAAAAACTACTTAACAACAAATAATTGAACATTTCTGTCATTTTCATGTATAAAAGTATTCATTTGGCTTTTTTCAATCTAACAGTGTGAAAAACATCCTCAGCTTGTAATATGTCCAAAACCAGGCAATGGGCTGTATTTGATACATGGGTCATGATTTATTGATCCTTGCTCTAGAATATACTCCTTATTCCTAAGGTATGATTTTCACTGAATGCTGGACTTGTTCATCAGGTTTTCTTAACAATGAGTGGCCAAGAATTCCATGTCTCAGCACTGCATGACATCTGATATAACCGTTTAGCTCCCAGCCAGACAGGAGGTGACGTCTGTTAAATCTCATAGAGCCTTTGTCTGCATATATTAACCCCAACCCTTGGTCAAGGATCTAGTTGTATTTGCAGATAAGTCCCAAGCATCATTCTGTGCATCCTTAACACACATGAGCACATGCATCCATGCAGGCACATACACGCTCTTCCCTGTTGCTCAGGTGGCTGAGAAGATTGGGGTGTGGACCATGTAAAATCCAGGGATCTGGGTTGGGGGGAAACCAAAATATGTAATGCTTCTTCCTCTCCTCCCTCCCTCGCTCTCTCTGTACCTTCCTCCCTTTTTCACTCTCAGTCCCTTCCTCTGTCCCTCCCTCCTTCCCTCCTTAAAACAAAACAGCTTCCCCCAACACACACACACACACACACACACACACACACACACACACACACACACACAGAGTGGTTTTTACTTGAGATCCTAAGTCATGTTGGTGATAACCACATCCAGGTGAATTTCCATATATATATATATTTACAATTTCCTGTTATACAAATATTGCTTATTTTAAAACAAACTTCATGATAAAAGGACATGAGGAGTCCACTCAATGTTTGCAACTGCTCTTCAACATTATACTAAATGCTGTCCCTGTGGACACATACGTGTGGGATAAAAGTGCAACTGTACAAAATATTCACATGATGTCAGAATGCAATTTTATGCACATAAACCACTATCTACTTAAGTCACCTTTAAACAGATCATTCTCAAAGGTGCACTTTCCTTAACTTCATATGGAATAGTGCTGAACCAAGATACATAGATTATATATGTATATGTTTATATGTATGTTGATAGTGACTAGTCTGCGCTGAAGCCCTTCTGCAGAAAGGCCGGCCACCAGCAAGAAAAGAGTTGATAGACACCCCTGGGTATTTTTTTGAGGAAGACTTCAGTCTAGGCCCTTTCTCACAGGCACTGAGAGGAATCACTAGAACCCCAGAGTATGTCCCTGACAACAGGACTTCAGGAAGAATCAAAGATTCTTAATCTTTGTGACTGGTTATGGTCAACATGACTTGAAGAAAGAGTTTGTTTATTGAACTTGTATCCCCAAGAATGGTGAGTTAGATTATAGTTTGACACCTTCCCCTTTCTGACTGGGTCTTAGGAAAAGGAAATAAGCCAGAGAGAAAAGGCAGCTTCCCTCCTTATTTCCATCCCTATGAAAGCCTTGGGACAGAGCAACTAGTGAGAAGTTAATGTTGCCTGAAGGATATGAAGCAGGAGAATGGGGGCTGGATGGGAGTGAGAATGTGAACACAAAATTTTTTTAAACTGGGGCCACCCTTGTGGTTCAGGCATCTGAGATGCTGGTTTGTGAACCATGTAAACCTTAAGGACCTCAATTTGTGACCCAGGGTGAGGATGAAAAACCAAAATTAAATAAAGGTGCTTTCTTCTTCCTTAAAATGCTCCTTCCTTTATTTTCTTTAATTTTTTTTTTTTTTTTGGTAAAACTGTCAATATTATTAAGACTATTGATAGTCGTATTGATATTGATAGATTAAAACTATCCTATTCTAATGACTCTGAGATTATTTCATTCCCTAAAGAGAGGATAAGAGGATACTCATAGGCAGCTGTACATGCTTGACCAAGAACCATGTTAAACTAGGGTTAGTGGTGGAAGAACTTGATACAGGAGTATTCATTTGGTAATTTATTATCCTTACCCCTTATCCTTACTACCTAGGAAATAGGCCCTCTCTTTTCTCTCTTCTCCTAGCCTCTTCCCGCCCCATTCTTCCCTTCCCCTCTTTTTTTCTCTTTGTGCTGCATGTTAACATCAGTGGATGTACATGGTTGCAGGTAGATAAAGTTGTGTCTTTAACATTCAGGCTAGAAAATACCCTCCCCTCAAAAAAGAAAAGCAAATCAGTGATTAAAAATGATGCAGATGATTTTGAAGTAAATGACAAGGAAAATAACATGAAAGATTTTATTGTTCTTGGGCTCAGGATTTATTTTTGGAAAGTAGCTATGCTGTGCTGGAAGTCATACAGATATATAACTGTTGCCTCTTGAGAAAGAAGCCAAGGACAAGAAAGAAAACACAATATGATGAATTTGTTTAGGAAAGCAAGTTCCTTAGTATGTCCTAGACTTCAAATAGATTCAAACTACTTTCCCACATTTCCTCTCATGTTCACTATGATGATGTGGAATCCAAAAAAGTTAAATCATGTTTGCTGTACTATATTTGCTAAGGAAGAGAAGTACATATTGCATTTTTAAAGACTTATCAAAAAGAGTTGGAACCAAAAACATTTGACCCTCAGTTGAACAGGAAAATTGAGGTGCTATAATTATAATGCTATCTTGCTTTTGCATAAGTTTGTTAATATTCAGAGATAAAAACATTGTACAGCCATTTCTAATGGAAAATGATACAAAATAATATACTGGAAGAATACTCACTTAACTATTAATAGGTCATTGTGGAGCTGTAGGTGGTGTTTTTTCTTCCATTTTTCAGTATTTTTTTGAACTTTGTCTAATGACCATTATTAGATGGGTAAAATGATAAGAAGGTTGCAGAAAAGCATAATTTTACTTATCTTTCATTTTGAACCACAAGATCAGATTTTCTTTCTTCTCCTTTTCCTCCCTTCCCCTTCCCCCTTCCCCCTCCTCCTTCTCCGCCTCCTCCTCCCTCATTTCCTCCTCCCAGAGAGGAGGAAGAAGCATTTGTTTTATTCCTCTATATTTAGTTGTTCACATTGGTTACTTACCCCTGGGTCTCAACTCAAACCTCAGGGGTATGTGGCCTGTGCCTTTGGAGGCAATTGATCTAACTGCTGCTCAGCCAGGTCATGTCAAGATCAGATTTTTCATGTAAGGTTTTTTGAGGGCAATGGTTATCTAACTTTAGTGTGCATCAAGTCTTGTTTAAACAAAAGTTGATTCAGTAAGTTTGGGGTGAATTTTGAGAATTAGCATTTGTGAAGAGTTCTCAGGTGATGCTGCTGGCCAGGTACCACACTTTGGGTACCCCTGTTCCAGAGTAGTGGTTTGACATCCTGGCTGCACTTTAGAAATCTGGAGAGCATTTAAGAAAAAAAGAGAGGTGCACCTGCCTGCAGTTAAGACGGCTAATGTGCAGACCCTGTAAAACCCAAGGACCGAGTTTGAGACCCAAGGCCAGGGGTGAGGGAAGTAAAAAGAGATAAACAATACACCATAAAATTACTTCTTCTAAAATATACATACAGTTCAGTGATTTTTTTAGCATATTCGTATATGCACAGATATCGCTATCTCAAGAAGGTTTTCAACACTCCAAAAAGAAACTATACCCACTAGCAATCACTCCCCATTCTTTCCCTCCCAGCCCCTGGCAACCACTAAACTACTTGATGTCTTCATGGATTTGGACATAAATATACATGGACATTATATATATATGAAATACAAATGTGGTATTTTATGACTGTCTTCTTTAACCACACAATATATTCAAGCTTCATCTGTGTTGCAGCATGTGTCAACTTATTTCTCATGGTATATGCATAATACTCCATTGTATGCTCATACTACATTTTATTTATCCATCATTTGGTGGACATAAAAGCTTTTAATTTTTTGCTATTAGGAGTAGTTCTGCTATTAATATTCATGGGCACATTTTTGAGTGAACATTATGTTTTCATTTCTCTTGAGTGTGTATCCAGGAGAGGAATTGCTTGGTTATGTAGTACAAATTACGTTTAATATTTTAGAAATAGCTTGGAGAACTTTTTCTTTTTTTAAAGGAAAGGTGTAGACAGGATTGAAAGCCAGTAGGCAGGAGGTGAGAGGAGGAAGGAGCACTCCAGTTACTTTTATTTATTTTATCTGATAGCTCTTCCCAGCCCGGCATAGAAACTTGGGTCCTTGGATGTATGTGGCCAGTGCTTCCGCCGGAGGCAGTTGACAGAACCACTACTCCATAAGGGCGCGCTTACTTGGAGAACTTTTAAAAACAATATTGATGTGTAGGTCCTATTCTGAGCAACTCTCATTTTAATGAGATCAGGTTTCATTTTTCCCTAGTTGATTATACCGTTGTACTCAAAGATGATAATGGATGGTGATCCACTATTCCAGAATCTTAAGCTTTATTTGATGAGAAATTTCATGATGTTTCTGGTGATATTATTGTTGACATTTGGACTTGAATAGAATGGGCATTTTAGCATACAAACATAGGCTGAGACTTTCTTTTGCTTCAAGGAGTGGTGGTTTTTCTGGGCTCCTCCTAACTTTTACCATTGTACAAATACTGGAGGAACAAGACCAGAGAATAACTCTGGGAAGGTGAAAATTATCTGATATAAGTAGAGCAAGGGACAAAAAGAGCAAATGAGAGTTTAACAAGAATCAATACTGGATATGAGAAAGTCATTAATATTATGTTCCAATAGGTGGGTGATTTATAGAAATTCTATTTTGATCTGGTTATAGCTTTTTTTTTTTTTAAGGAAAGTTCCAGGCAGGAAGAGAGAGGAGGAAGAAGCATCTTTATTTTTTTTATTTAGTTGTCCACACTGGTTGTTTCCCTCTCTGGCCTTGGTCTCAAATTCAGGGGTGTGTGGCTTGCTCCTTCGGAGATGATTGACCTAACTGCTGCTTCACCAGGGCATGTCTGTTGAAGTTTTTCTAGTTAAAAATTTTTTAGCTGAAAAAATATACCCTTTATTATAAATTCTTGTCATGGAATAATAATCCTCTAATGAAAGTCTTGGTTTATTTAGTGGTACTTTTGAATGTAATCGAAATAAAGTACTGTATTACTAATTTTTTTAGTCTTGTGAAATGCTTTATATAGTATAGACTTAAATAAAGGCGCTTACAAGGGGTTAAGAATAATGAGGGTCTTTTTTTTTTAAAGGTGCAGGCAGAAATGATGGCAAACAGGAAGGCAGGCAGGTAGATAGGAGGAAGAAACACTTTAGTTAGTTCACCTTGGTTTTCACCCCAGCCTTGGGTCTTGAACCTGGGTCCTTGGCATATGTGGCCTGCACTCTTGGTTGAAGGCAGCTAACTAAACTGTTACTCCACCGGGGTACACCAATGAGGGACTTTTTAAGGGACAATAGGGCAAAAAATAAGGTAGCTGTTGAGCTAGGGTTTGGGTGAAAGATAGGGTTTAAGGTTAAGAAATTAGAATAGGAGTGAAACAAATGTATGGAAGTAGCCATAGGCAATTCTAGGTTTCTATCCCTGACCTTAGGTTATATAGTTTTTTACTTTGTTTTTCCTTCCCCTGGCTCTGGCCTTTAAACCTGTGTCCTTGCGCTTTAGATGGCCTCTACCCTAGCCATTAAGACACAAGAGTTGCACCTACCTTAAATAATATAACAAAAAATGGACTATACCAAATTTTTGATGTTTTGTTGTTTTCAGTAGTTCATCAGCATGTCCAAGAGCAGATTATTGGCACCAAATAGCAGATGACATTGTGGTTCTTGCCTGCTAAGCCTGGGTAAAGGGGGGTTCAACCTTGTCTACCAGCTGCTTGAGGCTTGACCCTGCCCTTAGCAGCTGTGGAGAATAAAAGTATCAGCTTTGTCAGCTCTTGGCATGTAGGACATAAGTGGCTGAGCTGCATGGTCTTGTAGTAGAGTTCCTTGGCACCCTAGCTTCCTACTCTCTCGCCTGGGTGAGTAGTTGGATTTGTAATCTAAAATAATTCTGTTCTCTGCAGTAATGAATAAATATATTTCCTTTGCAGAAAAACGTTGAGAGTAATGGGTATTTTCTTAATAGAAAACAAGAATAAAGATGGGAAGTTAAATAAAAATAATAAAACAACTTGTAAAAAAACGCCGCAATATAATACTAAAAGGAGCATCTATGGGTATCTGAAAGGCTGGATAGCTGGATGAGATTCTGACCCAGAATCAGATCTGATTCTGAGCTATGCAGGTGATGCCAGTAGTAGTTAGCTGTCTTAACGAAGAGCAAACTGTGCTGGGATCTATTGTATATCTGTAATTCAACAGTTAGGCTTGTAGTATGAAGTAGTGGGCTGGGTTTGAATTTTGGTTTCACCATTAGTTATAAATCTGTATGTTATTTAAGTTCCGAATCTTGGGTTTTACATGGCTTGTACTTTAGCCACTGAGCCACAGGGGTGGGGTGTGCCATTTAGCTTGTTTTTAATGGTTGTAGTCTCAGCTGATTAGGTAGTTCCTATTTTCTGGATTAATTATATTCTTCTTGGAAAAAAAAAACCAAAAACATTCATTTTGCTGTTTCTGAAATGTGAATTTATTTGCTGCAGTAGATGAGATACTCTGCACTACTGTGTGAACCTCCTGGTTTTAGAGGTATCTTCCACTGCTGAAACTTTGTCATAGTGTCTTAAATAAATAACTCACGTTCTTGCTTTCTTTTTTCTTTCTTTCTTTTTTAAAGGAAAGGTCCAGGCAGAAAGAGACAAGTAGGCAGGCAGTCGGGAAGAGAGAGGAGGACAAAGCATCTCCATTTTTATTTTTATTTAGTTCATACTGGTCACTTCCCCACAGGCCAGAACGTAAACCCAGGGACATGTGACTTGCTCCTTTGGAGGCAATTGACCTAACCACTGCTCCACCAGGACGTACCCCCTTAGGTGCTTTCGACAAAGTTTTCACACTTCTCAGCATGTTATCAACAAGTTCTGTAACTTAACAGAATAATCAAATGTGCCTTTGTTTCTCTTTTAGGAGAGCATATTACATTAAAAAAAAAATTAGTCAGATCTTTATTTAAAATTATGATCTTGCCAATTTAGCATTTTCCACCAACTCTGGGAACAGAAACCTGCAAGGCTTCATAATCTTTTACTTAGATGTTGCCTTTGTTGGGGACCTTAGCAGCAGCCATTGCTGTCTTTTCAGATGTGTTGCTTATCCTTTTTGCTTCCATGACAGCCCTGATAGCTTGATCTCTATGAGCCCTCCTAGGTTCAGGTTTCTGATTCCTCTTAAGCCATTATATCAGTGAGATGCGTCAGTGATCATCCTTTGGAATTTGAGTGCAAGGCAGGTACTTTTCTTTTGAATTTCTTCCGACTGTTCCTTTTTGTGCTTTTATAGAGGACAGTCCAGTTTGCTGAGGATGCCTCTTGGAAAGGAATGCCGACTTGGTATTTTGCATTAAGAAATTGAAACACAGGTGTGCCCTGGTGGAGCAGTGGTTAGGTCAGTTACCCTGAAGGAACAAGCCATATGCCCCCGGGTTTGTGTCCTGGGCCCCGGGTGGGGGTGAAGGGACAATCAGTATGAACAATGAAATAAAAATAAAGATGCTTCTTTCTCCTCTCTCTTCCTGCCTGTCTGCCTACTTGCCGTCATTCCTGCCTCCACCTTTCCTTCAAAAAACAAACAAAACACAAAATTGAAAACACTCCTGGCATAGCACCTCACATGTCTGGGGTAGATTTTGTACCCACCCAACTGTATAGTTCAACCAGCATGGTTGCAGCTTCCCGGGAGGAGGAAAGATGGCGAAGACTGCATGATTTTTAGATAAAATTTACATAAACATTAAAGTTAGTCCTCTTATGATGAATTTGTGGTATTTACTTATGCCAGCTTTCATAGAATTGCAGGTGGGACTACACTCTGGTTCAGGTGACTTTAAGGCTCGCAGACTATGAAAGCCTTGATCTCTATCTTGTTCGAGTCGGGCGCAGGAGAATTTCAGGTGTTCATTCTAAACTTTGGAATCACTTGAAAAAGCGGCCGCTTCACTGAGGTATCTTATCTTCAGAAAAGTCCTTGAAAAAAAATAAGTTAATAAAACATTTTTTAAAAGTCCCTTCTACAGAGAGTCTTTGTACTTGAATCACATTGGTTTATTTGACTTGTTTTCCTTTGTGTTACAAGTGATTTAGACCATTTTGCGCTTGAAATGTATCTACAAAACTTTGTATAGTATTTTGCTTTTAAATAGGTTAAAGATGTAGCAGTTCTCACCTATGTTGAAATCTATCACATCTTTACTTCGAATGAGATGAGGTAAAAAGATGGGTTTTAAAATTTGGTTGGATAGATTGAAATACCCCACAACTTTCTGTAGCTCAAGAACTTGAGATATGTATGTTTGAATTTCTACTGGATTATTTTTAGAGTCTCTTGCTCTTGTCTGTTTCTATTTTAAGAGTTCACTTGGAACCTGTTCCAGGGTAGTAGAACTCTTGTGGGATGTTATTTGGTGGAGAGTGATAGAGGGGATGGAACATAAGTATAAACTGAGTTACTATAGTCTGGCAACTGGGTGCAAAAGCATTTCTATTTACTACACACAGCTCTGTTTCCAGAAAAGAGGACAGAATTTCTCCACATGACAGTATGTTATTTAAAGATGTTGATTTTTATTGTCTAGTTTCCACACCCTGTTAATTCTCACAATTCATTTGTAGTAAGTTTTTAAAGATGTTCATCGTTATTTCGGTAACATATGCTTTTACCTTTATTTATGAATGTATTACCTTCAGAAATTTTATGTAAAATTAAGTCTGCTATACTTCACTGATAAAACATGTAATTTATATAAAAGGTAATTTTACATAAGATTAATGTATAATTTTAATTAATATAAATTCAAAATGTGTTAGATCATATACTTCCTGTTAACTTTATATATTTTCTGTGCTGTTTTTCTAGAGGATTTTGGTAAGTCCCTACCCTCATCCCCTGTCCCCTGTGCTTGCTCTCTAAACTCTTGGAAGTTTACTGCTGGATGTCTTAATCATTGACTTGTTTATGAGGAAGGAAGGATTCAGCTATTCTTGCATTTTAGAGCTAGTGTGAAGCACCATATTGACAAAAAAAAAATTAACCTAGTCTGAATTTGTTTAAACCATCTTTCTTAGAAGCATGTTCTGGGGCCATTATTATCTTTTTAAGCTTATTTTCAAGGATCGCAGTATATATTCCATAGGCATTTCATAGTAACAATTTATGAATATTAGCTCAGAGCAGTAAACCTTAAATAAAAGAGAAAAATGGTTATTTCCAAACAATAATATGTAAGTATAATGTAAGCGGTATACTTTTCCTGTTTTACCAAAGCAGTTATTCTGATTTGATCATGAACTAGGACTATTATTTATAGCTGAATTACATATTTATTATTGGATGTGGATTGAGGATTGATGATTGGAATGGCGATATATAAAGTCTTAATGTTTGTAGTGAAGCAGTGAGTTGGTAAGATTTTAATAATTGGAAATATCAAAAGTTTTTTTTCCTGATTGACTAGTGCGGATTCAGATATATTACATCAAAATGTTTGACTGTGATAATGGCGCTAAAAAGACTAAAATTCTTCATTGTAAACCTATTGTAAATCGTAGCATCCATTAAACTTAAGTATATTTCTGTACATGTAGATTTTCGTCATCAGATGGCACTCCTTTAAGGAGAAATTCCCATTTTATTATATTTAGTGTACCTAGGTTATTTCCACAAATAATTTCCTTAATAATAAACATAAAACTACGGAATAAACAGTTCCGAAAATGAGTGAGAAAATACATAATTCAGCGAATACAGAAGTTTGAAAATCGTAAGTAAACTGCAAATGATAGATAGATTTCTACCCTAGGAACACCTTTTACCAGATTTTGATTGGATGCCTATCTTTAGATTCTTAAGATAGAGTTAGAGTATAATTAGTGCTGAGGTGAATTTTGCAGTCAAGTATTTCCTTTCTTTCAAAAATATTTATGTGTTGGCGTACCCTGGTGGAGCAGTGGTTAGGTCAGTCACCTATGAAGGAGCAAGCCCTATACCTTTGGGTTTGAGTCCTGGGCTTGGGGGTGGGTGGTGGAGGTGGGGGTGGGGGTGGGGTGGGGAGGGGAGACATGGAAAACCAGTATGAAAAAAAAACCTAAATGAAAAATAAATATGGTGCTTCTTCCTCCTCTCTTACTGCCTACTTCCCTTCATTCCTGCCTGCACCATTCCTTAAAAAAAACAAAGTGTGTTTTACAGTGTGTATGTGTCAGTTTAGAAGGTTTTGTTCATCTATATTTACTCATATATTAGAACAGTAACTCAGAACATGGCAAAATAGTTTTGTTCCATGTAAAACAGTAAGTCCAAACTAAAAGAAAATCTAAAATTATTAGAAGATTGTGAAGTGTGTACTCACACTGAGTGGCAGATTCAAATAAACGAAACGTTTAAAACCAGTTATTAGACATGTGAGAGACTTTGGTTAATTGGTTATTTGCTTGTAGAGTGTATGTATAAGCAGTGCAATAATAGGCCTTTGGCCCATGTCTAGCATTCCAGTTAACAGAGGACCTATTGAGAAAATAAGTAAATTAATGAGGACAGATCTCACACACACACACACACACACACACACAAACTCTTAACATCTTTCTAGCTGAAATAGGTTTCAGATACATAATTTTCCTTGTGATGGCTGAGTTGGTATACCGAATTATGGTTCCTCTCCTATTTTAATTCAAAAACATAGGTCCAAAAGACATCTGGAAATGTGAGTATAATAGTTTCATTACATTAACCTGAGAGGTATAAGATTTATAAATAGGGAACTTTGTAACTTGCATGAATGCTTGCTTTTGGGTCTTCATAATTGATTGTTCTAGAAAACAGTTCGTTCTTTTTGGAATCATTGGTGCTGCTATGATTTGGTTTTCTTAGGTCAGTTTTAATTTCTGAAAGTTACCAGCTTCTATAGCATGTCATTTCAACACATTTATCGAATATCTCTTGTATTGGCAGCAACTGAGTAGTGAAGAAAACAGTGAGTTTCTGGTCTTGTTTATAATTTAATTAGGAGACAGATTAAATATAGAAGAAATAGATAATAGATAGGTTAAAATATAAATTACATCTAAGTACTGTAGTAGTAAAAGTAAAGTTACTGTGTAAAAATATTAGGAAATAAAATTCTAGGATTCTACAGTCTTGAACTTTTTAAAATGGACTTTGAAACTTAAGGACTTGTTGGTATGATCTGTTTGAATTACTTGCCTTTATAGTTCTAGGTTATTAAGCCAAAAATGAAAATGATCTTAAAACTTAGTATTTTAATTTTGCATGTTTGAGTATTTATTAGGGCAGTTTATTACTATTTTTGTAGAGTTTTATATACTTAGAGGCAAGAGGCAGGCAGGAATGAAAGTAACTAGGCGGGCAGGTAGAGAGGAGGAAGGAACATCTGTCCACCATTTAGTTGTTCATGTTGTTTGTCCCCTGCTCTCCTCCTGGACCAAGAACCCAGGTCCCTGGGATTTACATGGACTATGCCACCTGGGACAGCAGACTTAACCACTGAGCCACCATCAGGGCAGTTTATTTAATTTTATTTATAATTTTAGAGAGGAAGGAAGGAAGAGGAGAAAAAAACATCTTTATGTAGTTCATTCTCGGTTTGTCACCCTGGTCTTGAACCAAGTTCTTGGGATTTCCATTGTCTGCATGCCAGTGTCTCAGTGCCTGAGCCACTAGAGTGTACTTAGGGGAGTTTAAGGTGATGTTTTTCAAGTATGCATTACTTTAAATATGTATTGGATATTAGGTATTGGCACTCTGTGATGGAATAGTGGTTAGGTCAATTGCTTCTGAAACCGCTCAGGCCACATACCCCTGGGCCTGGGGGTAAACCAAGTGTGAACAACCAAATAAAAATAAAAGTGCTTCTTCCTCCTTCCTTCTCTCTGTTCCTGCCTGCCTGCCTTCTTGCCTTCATACTTGCCTGCACCTTTCCTTAAAAAAAAAAAAAAAAAAGGTATATAGAGCAATACTTAAAAGTGTGCTGATTTATATGTATTCTGATTACAGAAATTTTATGATATAAAAATTATACCTAGTGTCTGATAATTTATATAATGCATACATAGACGTGTGTGTACATATGTGCGCACACACACGTCTATGTATGTATGTATATGTAGAAAGAACAATACATAATGTGCCCTGTGGCTGAGACATTAAAGCAGTGGTTGTGGCGTGGACCGTGTAAACGCTGGGGACCCAGGTTTGAGACTTCCACTGCCTTACAAGTGCTTCATCCTCCTTTCCATTCTTCTCTTTAAAAAAATAAAATAAAATAAAAAACAAGCCAAACCAACCCTTGAAGAATATCCATGTACTATAATCTAAAGAAATTATCATTAACTTTTTTATTTTTATTTTTTTAAGGAAAGGTACAGGCAAGAATGAAGGTGAGTAGGCAGGAAGGGACGTGGAAGAAACTTTTTGTAAGGAAAAGTGCTGACAGGAATGAAGTCGAATAGGAAGAAGCATTTTATTTATTTTATTTAGTTGTTCGTTTGATGGTTTCTCCACCCCTCCTACTCTTTCCTGTGCCACTTACTGGGGTCCTTGGGCTTTATGTGGACTGTGCCTCCACAGACTTAGCACCTGAGCTACCAGGGTATGCCAGTTTTCTGTTTCTTAAATTAGTTGAACCTTAGACTATATATTCTGAGTGACTATATTATTTTTAAATTTTTATATTTATTTTTTGTCCAGGGTCCTGAATCTGGATCTTTGGGCTTTTTACATGGTCTCTGCCTTGGCTGCCTCAGCCATCTGAGCCACAGTGGTATGCCTTATTTTTTTTTTTTAATTTGCCTTAGCAAATTTCTGAGATTATTCCAATATGTATTTAACCATTATCAATTTTCCTTCCTTGGTAGAAATACATTGAAAAGAATGTTTGGCTTGTTCCATTGAACATAATAGTACATGTCTTTTTGGTGGAGATATGCTGGAAGCATATGTTCCTGGGGGTTTATGTACCAGAGAGAGAAATTGCTAAGTCATTTTGTGTGTGTGTGTGTGTGTGACCCTTATTGCATGATGCTGGATTGTTGTACATGATAATTATGAGAGTTTGTATTCAGAACAACAACTGAGCAGAATTCCTTATCCCCCCCACCCCATTTTTATCATTACTGGTATTGTCCTATTTGTTAAACTTCAGACTTTTGAAATGACAAATGAAAAAAATCTCTTTGTGAGTTAAGTTTGCAATTTCTGATTAATAATGAGGTCAGGCAACTTTTTAATGCATCAATAGACTCTCTTGTTTTCTACTATGAAGTTCTTACCAACTCTTTTCTTATTTTCTGTATTGGGTATTTCTTTGTTTTTGATTCATGTAGTATTTATTCTGTTTTTAATTTTACCCCTGGCTTCAGGTTATGAACCTGGGTCCTTGGACTCTACATGGTCCACATACCAGTGTCTCAACCACCTGAGCTATAAGGGCACTGTCCCTAAAAGACTACTTTAGTAGGCAGTGGAGACCTCTTGAGAAATATGATTTAAGCGTGCCCTGGTAAAGCAGTGGTTAGGTCTATTGCCTCTGAAGGAGTAAGCCACATACCCATGGGTTTGAGTCCAGGGTTTTCAGGGGAAACAACCAGTGTGAACAACTACATAAAAATGAAATACAGATGCTTCTTCCTTTCTCTGCCTGCTGCCATATTCAACTTCATTCCTGGCTACACCTTTTCTTAAAAAAAAGAAGAAAGAAATATTCAGAAATTTTCTTTTTTACAACCAAAAGCTTATTTAGGGAAATTGTTTCCAAGTTGGTATTTTTGCTCTACTATCTCTTTGTAAAAATTATTTGTTACCAGAATGGATTTGTAAAACTTTTTACATATTCCCACAGCATTAAATTTGACCATTCTAAAATTTTTGTCTTGCTCTCTCCTTTTTGAAGCTTTTTGTTTTGAAGGAAAGGTGTAGGCTAGAATGAAGACAGAGGCAGAAAGATAGGAAGAGAGAGGCAGAAGAAACACTTCATTTACTTTATTTAGTTGTTCATCTTGGTGGTTCCTGCCAGCTCTAGGACATGAAACCGGAATCTTGGAATGTATGTGGACTGTACCCACCCAACCCTTTCTCCGCCAGGATGCACCTCAAGCTTTTTCTTTAACTTGATAAAACATTTCACATCTTGTCTTTGCATTTGGATTTCTGTTTTACTTCTTTTCTGTTCCTCTCCCACCTTTTGTTTTGAGTTTTATTCATTTTTTTTTTTTTTAAAGAAAAGGTGCAGGCAGGGAGGAAGAAACATTTATTTAGTTGTTCATCTTGATTGTCCCTCTCGTCCTGGTCTTGAACCTGGGTGCTTGGGATATAGATACACTCGTTTGGTGGCCTTATCTGCTAGGCCACCAGGGTATACCAGGAGTTTCTCTTTTATGTAAATAAGTTACCTGCAAGTTCAGATATCTTAAAGTAGCTCTTGGAGTAATAACATAGCCAAGCAAAATTCTTAGTAGGTTTATGATTCTGTTTTGAAAAATGCTGGCTTTTGCATAATTCTTTCCCTATGTTAGGTCTTGGCAATAGAGAAAAATCTATTTTTATTTGTTTTCATTTCCAATGCTAAATTTTATTTTGCTCCTTTGTTTTTTATTATTACTTTATTGTTGCAGTAACTTTAATTTTACACACTAAAATAAACTCGTGTAGGTTCCCCATATGTGTAGTTTCCCCATTCCTTAGAGATGTCAACGCACCCTTCTTGCACCAAATCACCAAGTATTCTTCACCAGTGTCCAGTGGACTCTGTCCCCCCCGCCCCCCCATATCAACAGCTGTTGGTAACGTCAGTTGTACTTCAAGTGTCCGAAGGTTAGTTTTGTTTAGACTGTTCCTTTTTGTTTGTTTGTTTGTTCATTCATATTCCACCTAAGAAGGAGATCATGTGGTGTGTATCTTCTTTTGACTTTTTCACTTAGCATAATCCCCTCTAGATCCATCAGTGTTGATTCAAAGAGCAGGATATAGATCTCTTCTAAGGGGCTGTGTAATATTCCATTATGTATATATACTACATCTTTATCCATTCATCTGATATTGGACACTTGGGTAGTTTTCAGTTCTTAGCTATTGTGAATAGGGCTGCAATACACATGGGAGTGCATAAGTCTCTGCAAATTAGTGTTGTTGTATTTTTTGGGTAAATACCCAGAAGTGGGATGGCAATATCATATGGGATTTACATTTTCAACTTTTTGAGGAATCTCTATACTGTTTTCCATAGGGATTGTACCAGTTTGCACTCCCACCAACAGTATAAAAGTATTCCCTTTTCTTTACATCCTCATCATCATTTATTGTTTCCAGACTTTTGGGTAAAAGTCAGTCTCAGGGGTAAGGTGATGATAGCTTATTGTTGCTTTGATTTGCAGTTCCCTGATAGCTAACAGGTAGGGGGACAGCTTTTCATGCGCCTTTTGGCCATCTGTAAATCCTCTTTGGAAAAAATGTCTTTCTAATTTCTTCTCCCATTTTCTGATTGGATTGACTGTTTTTCAGTTATTGAGTTTTATGAGTCCTTTGTATATTTTAGATATTAAGCCCTTATCAGAAATATGGAATGCAAATACTTCTCCCAGTTAGTAGGTTGTCTTTTTGTTTTAGTGATGTTTTCTTTCACTATGAAGAAGCTTTTTAGTTTGATGTAGTTCCATTGTTTTTTGTTTATTTCCCTTGATGCTGGATTTGCATCTCCAAAGACCTTTCTAAGGCTGATGTCATGGAATGTCTTCCCTGTGTTTTCTTCCAAGAATTTTATGGTTTCTAGACTTATGTCCAAATCTAGTGCATTTTGAGTTAATTTTTGTGAATGCTGTTGAAGAGTGATCTAGCTTCATTCTTTTGCATGTGACTGTCTAGTTATCCCAACATCATTTATTGAAAAGGCTTCCCATTCTCCATAGTATGCTTTTGGCTCCTTTGTCATAGAGTGACTGACAGTATGTGAGTGGGTCAGTTTCTGGTGATTCAGTTCTGTTCCATTGTCTGTGGCTCTGTTATTCCAGTACCATATTGTTTTGATCACTGTTGCTTTGTAGTATAGCTCAGTGTCTGGGAGTGTAATCTCTGTAGATTTGTTCTTTTTTCTCATAATTTCTTTGGCTATTCAGGGTCTTTAGTTCTGTATAAATTGTAAGATTTTTTGTTGTATTTCCTGGAAATAAGCCGATGGAATTTTAATGGGGATTGCATTAAATCTGTATATTGCTTTAGATAATATAACCATTTTAATGGTGTTGATTCTCCCTAATCATGAGTAGGGGATATTTTCTCACCTCTTGGTATCCTCCTCTTTATTTCAAGAAGGACTTGTGGTTTTCATTGTTCAGGTCTTTCACTTCCTTTGTTAAGTGTAGTCCAATGTATTTGATTTTTCTACTTCTCTTTTAAATGGTATGGTTTCCTTGATTTCATTTTCTTCTGTGGTGTTTACATATAAGAATGCAGATTTTTGTAACCTGCCACTTTACTGTGTTTGTTGATGCACTCTGGTAGTTTTTTTTTTTTTTTGACAGTTTTTAGGGTTTTCAATATATATAATTTCATCTGCAAATAACGATAGCTTTACTTCCGTCTTTCTAATTTGGATTCCTTTTGTTTCTTTTTCTTGCCTAATTGCTGTGACTAAGACCTTCCAGTATGATGTTAAATAGCATTGGTGAGTGTGGACAGCCTTACCTTATTCCTGACCTTAGAGGAAATGCTTTCAATTTTTTGCCATTGACTGTGATGTCGGCTGTTGTGGCCCTTATTATGTTGAGGTATGTACCTTCTATAACCATTTTCTGCAGAGTTTTCATCATCAGTGGGTGTTGAATCTTGTCAAAAGCTTTCTCTGCATCTATTGATATGATCATGTGGTTTTTCTCCTTGCTCTTGTTGTAAAGGTGTTATTACTTTAATAGATTTATGTGTGTTGAACCATCCTTGTATCCCTGGGATAAATCCCACTTGGTTATGATGGTTGGATTCAGTTTGCTGATGTTTTGTTGAGGATTTTTGCATTATGTTCATTAGAGATATTTGTCTGTAATTTATTTTTTCTTGGTGACATCTCTATCAGATTTTGGTGTCAGTGTGATATTAGTCTTATAGAAAGTATTCAGGAGTGTTCCTTGTTCATCAATATTTTGGAAGAGTTTGAGAAGAATAGGTATTAATTCTTCTCTGAAGGTTTGGTAAAACTTATTAGAAAAACCGTCTAACCCTGTGCTTTTATTTTAAGGGAGACTTTTGATTATTTCAATTTCTTTGCTTGCGATTGTTCTGTTTGAGTTTTCCATTTTTCCAGGTTTGGTGTTGATAGACTGTATTTTTCTGGAATTGTGTCCTCAATGTTGTGTGCTTGTTGACATAGAACTGTTCATAGTACTCTATTAGGATGTTTTATATTTCTCTGGTATCTGTTATAACTTCTTCCTTTTTATTTCTGATTCTAATTATGAGAGTTTTCTCTCTATTTCTTTGTGAGTCTAGCCAATGGTTTGTCAATTTTATTTCCTTTTTCAAAGAACCAGCTTTTGGTTTCATCGATCTTCTGGATTATCTTTTTCTTATCTATTTCATTTATTTCTGCTTCAGTTTTGGTTATTTCCTTTCTTCTGCTGATTTTTGGCTTTTATTCTAGTTTTAAATGAAGGGTTAGATCATTTATTTGTGATTTTTCTTGTTTCTTGAGGTAGGCCTGGATTGCCATGAACTTCTGTCTTAATACTGCTTTTGCTTCATCCCATAGATTCTGATAGCTTGTGTCTTCATTCTCATATGCCTCTAATTATTAAGTTCCTCTTTGATTTCCTCATTTTTACCCAAGAGTTATTCAGAAGCATATTGTTTTCTCCATTTAATTTGGGATCATCTAGGTATCTCTTTGTGGTTGATTTCTAGTTTTAAGCCGCTATGGTCAGAGAAGATGCTTGGTATGATTTCAGTCTTTGTAAATTTGTTGAGACATGTTTTATGTCCCCACATATACATATCATCTAGCCTTGAGAATGTCCCATGTGCATTTAAGAAGAAAGTGAACTCTGTAGGGGTTGAACGAAGTGTTTGGTATATGTCTATTAGGCCTAACTTTCCAAATGATCATTTAAAGGTGCTGTTTCCCTGTTAATTTTCTACCTGTTTGATCTGTCCATTGTTGTAAGTGGGGTGTTGAAGTCTTCAACTATTATTGTGTTGTTACATCTCTGATAAATTCTAATACTATTTGGCTTAATGTATTTTGATCCTTTGGTGCATACATATTAATAAGCAGTGTGTCCATCTCTTTTTTTTTTTTGTTAGACTTTTTAGTTGGAAATCAGTTTTGTAATGATGACCATTACTGTTTTTTTTTTTTTTTTTAATTATATGCTTTCTTAAAATTTACTTACATTTCAAAACAGGAAAAGTTGAACAATATGGTGGATCTATGGATATTCATTATATTAACATACATATATGTTTCTATATTATATACTATAATATTTGTTTCATTGTTTCACATCATTGCATGCTTTTTAGGCTGATGAATTCACACCTCAGTCTGTGTGCATTTCACACCACACCCACCAAAAGAGTTTTAGTTGCCTTTACCACTTAATTTTTTTTTATCCCAAAAAGATAACATAATTTATCACATTAAATACTTCAAAAGAAACTCAGAAGAGTGCAATATATTGCATATTTCCAAAACAATTAAACTTTAAAATAAGTATATAGTGTATAAAGATTCATAATGTCAGTTTGAGTCATATTTCCTTAATTTAGAAAAGTTAAAAATTGGGATTACCAAGAAGAATAAGGTAGCTAAGAAGAAAAATCTCAGCATGATGACAGTAAAATTCAAAAATTTTGTATGGCGTTATCTTTCCAAATAAAACAATAACAATAAAACTAAGCAGGACATAATATTAAGCACACAGGATTCTGACATAAAAGATAAATGTGAAACTTGGCGCTGCCGCTTGTATACTATATAACCTTAGGCAGATTTCTTAGCTTTGGTTTTCTCATCTAAAAAGTGAGGCTAATAAAACCTACACCACAGACTTAAATAAGATAATACATGCCCAACTTCTTGAATAGGCCGCACAGAACAATCACTAGCAAAGAAATTTGAAGAGGTAATCAAAAAAACTTCCTAAAATAAAAACCCAGGACCAGATGGCCATTCAAATGAGTTCCTACCAAACCCTAGAGAATTATTAATACCTACTCTACTCAAACTCTTCCAGAATAATGAAGAACAGGGAACACTTCCAAACATGCTCCATGAGGCCAACATCACACTGATACCAAAAGCTGACAGACGTCACCAAGAAAGAAAATTACAGACCAATATCTCCAATGAACAAAGATGAATAGGTCTAACAGAACTGTTTTTAGGTGGGACTTCTTTACACTTTAGATAGCATCTTTTAGTATTTTTTGTAGAACTGGTTTTGTGGTGATAAACTCCTTTAACTTCGCTTTTTGGAAAAACTATCATTCCTTCAGTTATGAATGATACTCTCACAGGGTACAGTATGCTAGGTTGAAAATTCCGTTGACAATATTATGAAGACTCCTTTGTATGTGATTTTTTTTTTTTTTTTTTTTTTAAGCGCTTATCTTGTATTTTTGACATTTTGATAACAGTGTGTCTAGCTGTTGGTCTCTGGGTTTCTTTTGTTTGGAAATCTTTGCACTTCCATTGTCTGAAGGCTTGCTTCTTTCCTTAGGTTAGGCCAATTGTCATGTATTATTTCTTCAAATACACTTTCTCCCTTTTTCTCTCTCTCTGGGACCCCTGTGATGCGAATGTTGTTCCTTTTGATGTTATACCATAAGTTGTGAATGCTGTCTTTACTTCTTTGCATTCTTTTTTCTCTTTGCTGGTTTACTTGAGTGCATTCTTCAGCCCCATCTTTTAACTCACTTATTCTGTTGTAGCCTTCATCCATCCTATTTTTGAGTCCCTCTATTGAGTTCTTTAGTTCAGCTATCGTGTTCTTCATTTTTTACCTCACTCTTTGGTTCTCTTTTTCTTTGTCTGTTTTCTTGAATTCCATGTCTTTATCACTGTTGCCCTAAATTAATTGTCAGGTAGTTTGTACATGTCTGTTGCATTCAGATTTCCACCTGGGGTTTTATTTGATCCATCATTTCTCATGTATTTCTGTGTCTCCACTCTGGCATTCTGTTTTTATTTCTTTGGTTTAAGTTTCCCTGCAATGATGGCCTTATGTAGGGTATCGACTTACACTGAATAAGCATGGATCTTGGGTAGAACACTGGGAGTTGTTGAGTTGTGTGTCATCACCACTGGTTGGATATGTTAATATTCTTACATGGTGTTTTTGTTGGAGGCCAAGAGTTCAGCCTATGGGATTGGAGTTTAAGTGTAGATCACAGAGCCTTCCCCCAGTGTTAGAGGTCTGAACTGTAATGTTGGCCCACAGTCAGCAGTCAGGCCACAGTTCCTCCTTCACCCGCAGTGTGATGCTAATGACTACCTATTGAAAGTTCTTCCCTTCTGGGAGTCTCCTTTCAGGGATGCTGTTTCAGGTCCCTTTAAGTCTAGGGGCTAGATTTCTAGTGGTCGGGTCCTGTGGCTCTAGTGCAATATGATGGGATGTGCTGGGAATGGAGGATTTCCCCATTTTGCCGCCGTATAGCGGCGTCATGTGTTAATTACCCAGCTCTGGTAACCATAGTCTTATATCCTGAATCCTGAGAATTTTGTGGTATTTTGTTACTTCATATTTTTCCCTTTATAGTCCATTTAGGAGTAATACTATCTAGTGTTTTTCTTTCTGACTTAATTCATTTATTCTGTTCACCTAGAGTTCTATCAAAGTTGTTGCAAAAGTCACATTTTCACCTTTTTAATAGCTGGGTAGAATTCCATTGGGTATAAAGAAAATACTGCATTGCTTTTATCCAACTATCTGTCAGTGGGTGTTTAGGTTGATTCCTTATCTTGGCTATTATTAATTATGCTGCTGTGAACACAAGAGTACAAATATCTTTTCTGGTTAGTGTTTTCATATTCCTTGGAGATATACCTAGAAGTAGAATTGCTAGATCAGATGGTAATTACAATTTGTTTTTGAGGCATTTCCATACTGTTTTCCATTCAGGTTGTACTAATTGGCATTCACACCATCAGTATAAGAGAGTCCCTTTTTCTCCACACCCTCACCAGTCTTTTGGGTAGTCATTCTCACAGGTTTGAGGTGATATCTCATTGTTTTGATTTGTATTTCCCTGATGATAAGTGATGATAAGCATTTTCAAATGTCCATACCCCCCCCCCCCCGCCAGGCAATTTGCGTGTAATTCAGGAGCACTGTCTACTCAGATTTTCAGTCCATTTTTTGATTGAGTTGTTTGAACTTTTGTTGAGGTGTAGGAGTTTTTTGTATAATTTGGAGATTAAACCCTTTTTAAATATGACATACATATATCTTTTCCCCATCAGTAGGTTGCCTTTTTGGTTTTGTGGTGATTTTTTTTTTTTACTTTCAAATTATTTTCTTTACAGCTCTCTGGCCTCCTAAAATGAGCCATCAGTCCACATAGGGGACGTGGGGATTCTACCTAAGACTTCTTTTAGAGGGGAAATCATTTTGTAATTTCAAAACAGCTAAAGGAATACCACTGGTAGTGAGGTTTTTAGAACCCAGACTTTATTTGTCTGTCACTGGAGGAGAAACAGGTATTTTCTGCATGATTCTTCTGTCTCCATACTTGTACTTTGTAAACACTTTTGGCCTCCTGTATGCTCTTCCATGTATCCTTTTTTCTCTTCTCTACCTAGAAAATTCCTTATCTGTCATGACCCATGTCAACTGCCATCTCCTTTTTGAAGCTTCCCTTGACCTTAGGCACAGAAAACAGGTCCTGCCACTGTGTGCCCTGGAGACGGAAATACAACAAAGCCCAGGGCAAGCCAGGCAGAGTGTGACTGAAGTGGTCAGAGAGACGGGAGGAGTCCAATTATGTAGGGTTTATCCTTGCCTTTTACTGTAATTTGAAGTTTCGTTTATCATGCTTGCTTTCTTGCAGATTTTCTGCTTTGTACATACCTTATTTTGTATATACTGTATATGATGACTTCAGTGAACAGCGACCGTTCCCGAGGTGCTCGGGAAAAAGCACAGATTTCAGCAACACAGGCAGCACAGCTTCAGAAGCAAGTAGTACAGGTGAGTTTTTGTGGAGCTTTTGTTTGCCTTGCTTCTAGAATTAAGGAAATTAAGGGAGCACATACGTTTTAATATTCTCCTTTGTTAGGAAACCTCAGAATTTTGAACTTTTTTTTTTTTTTAAGTAGATAGTATATGATATAAAAGAGGAAATACCATTGGTTCAGGTGCAGATGAATGTTTTTCCTTAGATACTTATTCCTGAGCTTTTTCCTGCTATCTGTTAGCATCTAGACCATCTCCTTTTCATTATTATTAATCTAGATCTATCTCTGGAATCTAATATGAAAATCCAAAGTGTGTAGAGAAGTGTGATACTCTGAAGTAGAGAAATATTGTCTTATAAGAGACTTATTTCCTGGTGGAGCAGCGGTTTAGTCTTTGGTCAAGAGTACAGGCCACATATCCTAAGGACCTGGGTTCAAGATCCAGGGCCTGGGTGAAAACCAAGATGATCGACTAAATGAAATGAGGTACTGCTTCTTCCTCTTTCTTCCTACCTGCCTGTCTCTACTCTTCATTCCTGCCTGCACCAATCCTTTAAAAAAATAAGAGAGAGAGACTTAGAAAAAGTTGCCTTTCTTTCAAGTATTCTTACCTGGGAAGAGTACTTTAATCTTAGAATGACTTTTGTTCATCAAGATCCATTTGTATAAAATATTTAATGTGACATCATCCCTTATTCAATTTGTTTATTATATTATTTAAGTAAAGTGAGATAATTCAAATAAAATGCTAAGCCTTTAACAATCCCTGGTGAAAAAAAATTGAGCATTCTGTACATGTTATTGACTAGTTTGGCAGATGTTTTTTTCAGAAGCAGTGTAGAGCTTAGTTAATAAACCTTATCCAGTCTGTAGTAATTTCACATTGATGATTTGACTCTATTCTGATAGCTATTTTCTTCTTTTTTTAGAAATTTTTTTTTTTTTAAGGAAATGCACAGGCAGAAGTTAAGGAGAGTAGGCAGGCAAGCAGAAAGAGAGGAGACAGAAGCATTTTATTTAGTTGTTCGTCTTGATTATTTCCCTGGCCCCAGATCTTAAACCAGGGACCTTAGGATATATCTGGACTATGCCCAGTGAACTGAACTGCTAGGTCACCAGAGTTTGCTGACAGATATTTTCTAATACTTTTCATAATCATTTATACAGAGTAGACTTTGCTTGTCATTTTCAGTTTTTCAGTATAAGTTTAGCCTTGTATTTTGCTGCTGTCAACAGACGTAAAACTTTCCTGTTTATTGTCTACTCCTAAATACATTTACTTTTCTTTTTTTTCTAAATATGCAGGCAGGAAGAGAAAGAGGAAGAAGCATCTTTATTTTTTATTTTTGTTTAGTTGTTCAAACTGGCTGCTTCCCCCTAGGCCCAGGACTCGAACCCAGGGGTATGTGGCTTGCTCCTTCAGAGTCTATTGACTTAGCTGTTGCTCTATCAGGGCACACCAATACGTTTACTCTTATAGTTACTTATTCACAACTGATCAAGAAAGGCCGTTGTTGGGAAAAATTTGGACTTTTCGGAACATAAAGGTCTTCTCTTTATGCATGAATACTTAAGAAAAAGTTCCATAGATAGCCTTCTGTTAAAGAATAAATATAAGTAATTATAGGTATAATTGCTAGTAATCAAATAAATATAAATTAAAATAAAAAAGTTTTATTTTTTTCTTATCAAATCAGTAAAGATGAAAAAAAGTGTAATCTTTTGAAGGAGGGCCAACTCGAAGAATATAAGCTGTCTCTCCCACCCAAGTAAAGTGCTTCAACTGATTTTCAGAGAACGAAAGTCTCCAGATTGTAGGAGGGATGATTCCCTTTTTCTTGTTGACTGAAGTAAATCATTATGAAGCAAAGTCAAAATTGAATAAAGAGAAATTTGTTAGGAGATTATTCAGCTTTTTGCTGAACATTTAAACTCACGGAAACAGTGTAAGTTGGCCTCCAAAGGATTCTGGTCACAGGCCCCTGGGCTTGAGTCCTGGATGCAGGGGAAACAACTGGTGTGAACAACTAAATAGAAATAAAATATAAATATAAAATGAAATCTAAAAAAATTTTTTAAAGTAAAGATATGAAGACAGGAAAAGGCAAGAATGAAGGTGAGCAGAGAATGGCAGGCAGGGAAAGAGTGGAGGAAGAAGCATCTTTATTTTATTTCCGTTTAGTTGTTTACACTGGTTGTTTCTCACCGGACCTGGGATTCGAACCAAGGGGTATGTGACCTGTGCCCTTTAGAGGCAATTGATTTAACCACTGCTCCACCAGGGTATGCCTTATTTATCTTATTTAGTTATACCTCTGGGTTGTTCCCCTGAACCTGGGACATGAACAGGGGTCCTTGGGATGTTTGTGGACTGTGCCTGCCGCAGGTGGCTAACCAAACTGCTATTCCACCAGGGTACCAGAAGAGAGAGAGGAGGAGGCAGCACTTTATTTCACTTAGTTGTTTTCCATCTTAGTGGTTCCTGCCGGTCCCAGGGCAGAAACTTGGGACCTTGGGATATATGTGAATTGTGCCCAACTCCTACTCCACCAGGCCATGCCAATTTACTAATTATTTAAAAAAAATGTTTTTGATTGACTACAGAGTACAAGTTACCAGAAGGGAAGAGGAAAAGAGGGTATAGGGGTAAGGGTATTGAGGAGGGTAGGTAAAACAGATAAGGGGAATCAAACTAAATTTTCAGTGGTGATCATATTATAATATATCAGATGTTAAAATATAAAGCCGTGATCTGGATCTTTAAAGATAAAACACCTAGAGGCATGACTGAGTACAGTAGCAGTTATGTTAATCACCTTCAAAGGACGTAGACCACATACCTCTGGGTTCAAGTCCTGGGCCCAGGGGAGGAACTATCCCTGTGAACAACTAAATGAAAAATAAAGTTGTCTTCCTCCTTTCTCTTCCTGCTTGCTTGCCTACCACTGTCTTCATTCCTGTCTGTACCTTTCCTTTAAAAGAAAAAAAACCTAGAAACTTTTGGGGATCACTATTTTGAAATAATTTTTAGATTTGTAAAAAAAAAGTTTACATTGTCTTTTTCTTATTCATTTTTTAAAGAGATGGAGATAGAGGAGGAAGAAACTTTTTTTAAATTTATTTTTTGGTCAGTGCCCCCACTCTGGTCACAGACCAGGTCCTATAAAGGATCAGATAGCAAATCTTCTATGTTCTGCTTGTTACACATTTCTTTTGCACTTTAGTTTTGTTTTGTTTTTCCTTTTAAATGAGAGGAAGGAAGGGAGAGGAGAAAGAAGTGTTTTAAGCACTAATTTTGGTTGTCGCTACTCCCCCTGAATCACCGCCCCATCCCACCCTTCCAGCTTTACATGGTTAATACTCCAGCCATAGTGCCTGAACCACCAGGGTGTTCTGCTCTTTTTAATTTTTCTTAAGTACCAAGAAACTTGTTAAAACCTTTCTTAGTTAGCACACTGAACAAATCATAACACAGACTTTAGTTTGCTAACTTGTCTTGATCGTTTGTCAAGATGAAGATAATGTTGGTTCAATATTATTGAAACAAAGACTTGTGTTTCAATATTTTTCCAATTAATTGTCATGTCTATGTAGTGTGTTCTGATCTGTGACAGTTTTTGTTTTTTTAAAGGGAAGGTGCATGCAGGAATGAAGGCAAGTAGGCAGGCAGGCAGGAAGAGAGCAGGAAGAAGTATTTTATTTTATTTAGTTCATCTTGGTTGTCTCCTTGGTCCCCGGGTCTTAAACTGGGGACGTTGGCATGTATGTGGACTATGACCATTGAAGTTACACTGCTGGGCTACCATGGCACAACCAATTTCATAAATTTCACATTAATACAGTGTTTTCTGTAGCTCATTCCAATTTTGTCAACTCATCCCAATTATTCCAAAATTTTAATTAGTAATGTTCTCTATAAAACATTTTCCCTTTAAAATATAGAATCAGCAAATGTTCTATTTGGTTGACATGTCTCTTTATTTTCCTTTAAGTTTTTCTCTCTTTCTTTGTCTTCTGTTATATTGGCAATTCGGAAGAAATATAGACCAGTTATTGTATAAAATGTTATCTAATTTGAGTTTGATGTTTCCTCATGTTTTAGGTTATAGAGCTCTAATTGGAATACCATGTAACTGATGTAGGGTATTTTTTCAGAGTATATTTGGAATATTTCTCACCTACTGACTGTGGGCCCTCGTTGAGAATGTTGATTTTGATCACTTAATCTTGGTTTTGCCTGTTCTCTAATTTTTCATTAATATGTTTTTTTAGGCAACTAGAAAAAAAAATCTTTGTGGAGACAATTTGAGATGCTGTGCAGATAACATGCTTTTTTAGCAGAATTTCTTCTCTAGGCTTATCTTTCATTGATGGTTCTTGCCCACTACTCCCTGTACTTAGTCACTATATATTTGCATATTTTGTTTTTAAAGGAAAGGTACAGGTAAGAATGAAGGCAGGTAGGCAAGTAGGCAGGAAGAGAGAGGAGGAAGAAGCATTTTACTTATTTTTTTATTTAGTCGTTCATCGTGGTAGTTTCCCTGGCCCTGGGAAACAAACCTGGGTCCTTGGGATGTATGTGGACTGTGCTTGTGTGGAGGTGGTGCACCTAGCAACTGCTCCATCAGGGCATACCAGGTATATTTTTTAAAGTTACCTGTTACTAGTGATCTAACAAAAAAACCTTAAACCATATGGAGATCATTGTTCATTAATTAAATTGACATTTTTATAATCTTTAGAAATTTTTTTTAGAGGCAGATGCTCTTACACAGCTGTTTGAGCATAAATACTTTACAGACTTTGCACAGGACATTTTTGAGTAGATACTGTGAAACTCCTTTTAATGCTTTTGTAGACACTTCTTTTACCCAGTAGATTCACACCTTTCCATTTTTATTCTAAGAAAACTGTCATGGAAATAAATAGAAATTTAGGTATAAAAATGGACCTCTGCAGTCTTCAGGTAGTAATGAAAATTTGTAGACTATGTAAAATGCAGGACCTATCCAGGGGATTGTTTTATAGCCAATGAATGTGATGCAAATATTCACAACAAAATTTCTGTGTGATCCTACATCATTCTGTTTTTGATATCAGAAAAATATATAAGTGCCAAATAAATAGTTTTGGTATCAGATGGTTACCATATGGGTCACCATAATTTTCTACTTTTAGCCTGTGTGTGTGTGTGTGTGTGTGTGTGTGTGTGTGTGTGTGTGTGTAAGCACATGAAGGCAAGTAGGCAGGCAGGAAGAGAAAGAAGGAAGAAGTTCATCTTGGTTGCTCTCTCTGGCCACAGATCTCTAACCTAGGTCCATAGGTTGTATGTAGACTACTGTGACCTTATCTGCTAGGAGATCAGCGAGCACCTTGTTTGTTTTACTTAGTTGTTCATTTTGGTTGTTCTAGGTCCTGGCATGGGAGCATGGGTCCTTGGGATGTATGTGGACTGTCCCAACCACTGTCTACCAGGACTTGCCTAGTCAATATGATTTTCTTTGGGATATATGAAAGTTTTGTAATTTAAAGAGATTTTCTTGTGGGTAATGATGAATATTAGTGTTTTGATTGGAGGAAGGCTGAACGAATTATGAGTAAGGTACAATTTTTAGGTTTGAGACTTGGAGTGCAAGGTATTGATATTAGGAAAAATGGGCAAAAATGATTCATGTCAGCTTTCGGCGTCTGTGGCATCACCAGTTTACTTTCATTTATAAAAGGTTGACATTATCCAAAACCCAAATGTGTAATGTGAGTTATTTAATATATTAGGTCTTATTGCATCACTGGGACTTCTCAGTTGGTTATGGGTCTGGGAAATGATTGTCTGCTTTGCAGGTAGAAATAGTGATAATGTATGTGAGACCCTTAAATATACATGATACCTTTGTAAAAGTTATGAAACCAGATTGTTAAATTACTATTAACTCTGCACAGAGCACTTAAAAAATATATCATTATTATTATTATTATTTTAAAGGGAAGGTGTAGGCAAGAGAAAGGAGGAAGAAGTTCATCTTGGTTGTTCTCCCTGACCCCAGATCTCTAACCTAGGTCCATAGGTTGTATGTGGCAGGAAAGAGGAGGAAGCACTTTTTTTATTCAGTTGTTTATCTGGGACCTTGGGATGTATGTGGACTGTGCCTGGTGTATTAAACTGCTAGGTCATAAGGACGCACCTAATGGTATTATTTTTTAAAATTCAATTTTTTTTCCAGTCCTGGGTCTTAAATCTGGGTCCATGGTTTTCATAACCTGGAATACAGTGGGCAAAAATAACTTTAAAAAAACAAAACAAAGCACATTATTGATTTTTTATTGTCAAAGATAGCTAAAGGAAACCTCAAAAAAATGAGTAATTTTGGAATGCCCTGGTAGAGTATAGTGTTTGGGTCTGATGCCTCTGAGCACAGTTGATGTTCATCCCAAGGACCTGGGTTCAAGTACCAGGGCAGGGGGCAGCAATCAAGATATATGTACAACTGAAATAAATCAGTAATTTTAGTTTTTTAAGAAAGGATTTTGAATGACAAAAGCAACTGGAAAAGCGTTTGCCACAGAGATAAGTGTTTGCAAGTTTCTTGTTTCAGCCTTGTATTAAAACCATTTTAAAATTGTGGTTTTATAAAAAGTAATTTAAAAATAACTTGTATTTAGGGGTGAGTTCTTGTAGCCTAGAGATCTAGTACATCCCAAGGGTGGGTCCTGGGTTCAAGACCCAGGACCAAGGGGAGCAGTCAATGTGAACAACTAAATAAAAATAAAGTGCTTCTTTGACCTCTCTCTTCCTGCCTGCTTACTTGTCATTCCTGCCTACACCTTTCTTAAATAAATAAATAAGTAAGTAAGCTTTTATTTAGATAAATAAATCTTTTTCTCTTCAGAAATGAACCAGAAAACTTTTAGAGAGGAGAGCAGAGTCTTTTTTTATTTTTTTACATTTTAAGGCTAGTTCTAAGCCTGTGGGATCTGTCAGTTATTTCTGTTACCTCCTGTTCATCCACTTTCTTTTGTGCTGGTTATTCCATCTCCTCAAGAGGAAGAAAATTCAGATGAGTCATTTGGCCAGTGAAGATGAACAAGAACTTTTGTTTGGCCAAAGCATTGGGATCTTTATGCCATTTAATCTGATGCTTGTCTGTCTTATCAGAGCAGGCTGTATATGTTTGAGAGATCTGCATTCAGAGTCCTTTTTTTTTTTTTCAATTAATCAGTACTTCAGTGCTCTAGTGCTTGAGAGCGTTTGTCTATTTGCACCACACACACATACACACACAGCTCCACTACCTGCCCTTTCTGGAAAGAGAGAGGGTAACTTACACTTTTAGTGCTCATGTCTCATGTCTTTAACAAATTTATGTACTTTCCAGGCAACAGCTGAACAGATGCGCCTTGCTCAAGTGATCTTTGATAAAAATGACTTAGAGTTTGAAGCTAAAGTTAAACAGGTATGTTTCTGGTGAAAGATACTATTATTTTTATAATCTGTTTTTATTTTTAGAAAGATAATTTCACTAGAGATTTTTTAGTATGCTTGTTTGGTTTCAGCTAATTAGACTTTGAACTTGTAATTTTGGACCTTTATTGGTGCTAGAATGGGGTGAATATTTTCATCCTCTTGGCAGTATGATCTGAGTTACTTTTGTTTACATATGAACACAGTGAGCTCTACGTTTGTGAAAGCACATTGGCATTGCTTGTACCTGTGTATAGAAAGTATATTTAATAATTGGCATGTTCTCAGAAAAGTTTGTTGATAAGAGCAAACTGCAGTGTCTTTTCAAGCATGTTTTATATTCCAAACTTACGTTGGAAAAGTATATACTTAAATTTGAGGATGTTTTATTTACAACTTTAACGAGTGGCCTTTTTAAGGTAATTTAATCTTAGTTTCAAAGCCTTTTAAAAATCTTCTCAGATTTCTTTTCCCTTCAAGATTCTAGAAACCAAGCTGTAGTCCTTACCTTAGTTTTATCCCTTAGAGTGAATGCCCCACGGTGACCTCTTTAGCATTTTACTATGTAAACTTCTTGTTTTTACTTGAAGTTGCGATCATTGGAAAAATCATATTTTTGGACGACCCCAAAAATGACATTAAAAATTATAGAACTCATTCTCTGAAATGAGATTTATGTATAGTTTGAGATACATATGTTACCTTTTAGCTGAACAGAATAACAAAAAAATCGGCCTAAGCTCTCAGATTTTTGAAGTTCTAACTTTAATTCCATATCTTTTTAATCACAGAGAATTTCACTGCTGACTGTGCAGGCAAGTAGGCAGGCAGGCAGGAAGAAGAGGAGGAAACCGTGTATTTGTTTTTCTCAGTTGTTCATCGTTGCTTGTTTCCTGGTCCTGCGTCTCAAACTAGCAACCTTGGGATACATGTAGAACTGCACCTTGTTTAAACCATTAGGCCACCAAGGTGTTCCCTGACTGTGCCTCTTAACAGTTACTTGCAATAGGTATTTGGTTAGTACAGATAATTGATAAAAATATAATGTTATTGAAAATCTGAAGATGGAAGCATTGGAAAACAGTATAGAGTATGTAGAACTTTTGCTGTATAATCGTAATGAAGGATGGAAGTCAAAGGTACAGAATGGTGTAATGAAACGAGTTATAGTTATGAGAAAAGGAGAGCAGATTCCAGATGGTCTTTGTTATTAATTAGTTTTGTGACCACAGAAAATCACTTGAAATGTTGGGGTCAAACTCTTTAGAACTGTAACCAGTACATACTGAAATAAATACAGTTAAAACACAACAGATACTAAATAGTCATAATTGTTGTTCAGTGATACTTGCATTGAAATTAATATCAAGTCCAGTTTTTGGCTCCCCCTAACCATTTTCTGGTAATTTCAACAGCTTATGGAAGTGACTGGAAAAAATCAGGATGAATGCATAGTGGCCCTACATGACTGTAATGGAGATGTGAACAAAGCTATCAACATATTGCTGGAAGGGAATTCGGACACGGTAAGTCTTACTAATGTTAATTATAGTGCTAAGATTGGTTTCCAGTTTTGTATTGCATTTTCAACTTCACCTTATTTGGGATGGGGTGGAGAGTATTGTGGGTGTCACTCCTTATTTGTTTTAAATCCCAGAAAAACCACTATCCTGAAATGACTCTTTTTGTTATGTATGGTTTCTTCATGAAATTATAGAATCTAAAGACTCAAAAGAGAACTGTCCATCTACTCTAGCCTAATATAGTTTCCAAAATTCTCTGGACCAGTGGACATTTTTCACCTGAAAAACTTCTCTTGACTTCACTGCTCATGTTTCTTCATCTCAGTTGTCACTCTTACTCCTCTTATCTGTAGACTAATAGAAAGCCAGGATTTGCTGGTCTGTCTAGATATTTGCTTATGTATAAATATTCTACATATGCATTTTCATGACAATTAATAGATACATAAAATAAGAAAAAAGGTGCATCCTTGTAGCTTAGGCAACTGAGATAGCTAAGGTATAGAACATGTGTAAAGCCCAAGGTTGTTCTGGGTTCAAGACCCAGGGTCGGGGGCAGAGGAGCTTTTTAAGCATAGTAAAGTTTGAGGAATGTGTAGGTACTCTAGAGCATCTTTTTATTTTCAGAAGGATGTAATTAAAGCTACATCAGATAGTTGTCAGCCCTAATGTTTATTTTTGCATGGAGATTGCACAGTATTTTATTCGTATTTTTGAATTGAGGATACCATTTCAGAACAGATGAGAACACCAAAAAGTGCCGTTCGTTATCAGTGTTGTGGATTAGTCAGGTTTTGTTTTTTGGGCCAGATTATTTGGCTGTATATAAATGGACTGCCACAACAAGATAAAAAATGTACACTTCATGCAAAATAAGCAGAATGAATTTTGTAATCACAAAAATGAGATAATTGGTGTGGCTTGGTGGAATAGCACTTAGGTCAGTCTCTGAGAGTTGTAGGCCACATACCCCTGGGTTCGAGTCCTGGGTCTGGGGAGGAACAACCAGTGTGAACAACTAAAATGGAAATAAAAATAAAATGGTTCTTCCTTCTCTCTTTTCTGCCTGTCTGCCTTCTTGCCTTCATTCCTGCCTGTACTTTTCCTTTAAAAAGTTAGTTAATTGGGAAAATACTTCACTATCTGAAATATCTATGAGTAAAATTCCCATATAGGACAATATTGTTCCACCACATATGTCAGTTTGCTGGGAGAATATTTCATGTTAAGTGATGAATTGAAATAATTTCTATTTGCTAACATTAAGGCATTTATTTGCTGGGTTTTATAAAATATGGGGATATGTTTACCTCATTGCGAATAGATACAGTATAGAATTGCTATTTTTTTCAAAATGAACTTTGCAAAAAAAAAAAAGGTTACTGAATAAATGAAATGTTTCTAAATTGTTAATTGGAGGACTGTTTTCTTTTTATGGTAGAGACTGACCAAGAAACTATCTCTGTTGCCTTTCTTTTATTTTTATCTCCAGCAGATTTCATTCCTTTTTTTGGTGACAGTTGTTGAATTTTTAAGTCTTAAAAATCCAGTTCTTGTTATACTCCTGTGATTCAGTGGCTAAGGTGCAGGCCATATAAAGCCAAATGACCTGGATTTGAGACCTGAGGCTAGAGGAAGGGGAAAATGTCTAGTTCATTCTTTGTGTTTTAATTTCCTCTCATTTGGAACTGAATCCAAAGGAAGTGGTTCTGGGTTGAATGGTACATTTATAATGTCTTTTTGGTGACATTTTGAACCTAGAAATCACTTTGTGGGGGCCAGTTCTATTTTCCTGAATATACACACAAAAGGTGTGTATGAATTTGGAGATGAGGCAGCTATGGGGGAAATGAATAGGTGAAGGGAAAGTCCTTTTGAAACACTGGTTTGTTTATGGTTATTCTGTGGTTCATCTTTGATTTCATATTGTTTTGCTTTGTCTCCTACTTGTTTACTGTCTATAGCAATCATGACAAACCATCTGTAAAGAATATCTTGGCTTGACTGGGATATGGTTAATTGGAGTGAAGGTAATAGATAGTAAACACTGAAGGGGTGCTAGGAGCAAGACCATTTAACATAATATATGAACACAAACAAATTTTGTCCTAGTGCTTGGTGGCTTAGAAGTTAAGTTGGCAGCCTCCAACTGGCATAGTCCACATATATCCCAAGAACCCAGGTTCATGAACTAATGGGAGGTAGAGGAACTATTGTTACGTGAAAAGTTAAGTGGAATTGTCCATGATAACTTTAAAGATGAATCTGTGTTTCTCATGTAAGAATTACTGTCAAAAAGGAAAGCATTGAATATAATCAGTACTAAACTTTTTAGTTCATTATGTTTTCAGTGGCCTAATAGTTTTGAAATACTAGTCCCTTGCGTTCATGTACTATTTATTTTCAGTAATTTGTGTTGTATATTTCCTTGCAAATATGAAGTGGCGAGAGAATGAATGAATTGGCCTTGAAAACCACCTTTCTGATTACTGAATTTGGTTTCTGGAAGGATGGTTTGTCTTCGAGTATTTTCAGACCTATTCTACAGTAGAGCAATGAAGATGAGAAGGATTGCCTGAAATTCTCTTTAACTTTTTTGGTAATTATTTTGTTCATTCTGAAAGCCTGTGTGCATGCTTTGCAGGATATTGTAGAAGATGTGCTATAATCCCTGTAGCATTTACTTTGGTCTTGGACCTGTTGTTCCTTAAAGGTTGCTTTCTACTATTTTTCTACCACACTCGGTGCTTGGTAGCCTTTAAAGAGTTTATAATCAAGACTTGCTTAAAGGGTGTTCTTTACCGAATAAAGTAGGGTAAGATGTTTTTCTCTGTCTCTCACATGTTCTCTGTAGAAAGCTCTGGTCATATAAAGATATTATAAGTTGTATATATATATGCACTTTGTGCTGACTCTGCTGTGTATAATTTTTTTGGTACCACTAGGATTTACTTTTTGTTAACATAGGATGGGTTTTTATCTTACATAGTTGTTTGTTCATACTAGTTACATAATAGAGTTGTACAGTACGGAGCAATGCAGAAAGATAAGGTCAAATCAAATTAGACATCTTTACTTAGATAACTATTTCTAATAACTACTCTTATTTGAACTAAAAATGTCCTTTTTACATGGTGTTTGCTGATTGTTTCACTTGTATTTCTTTGTTCAATGGGTAACTCTTTAAATGGTTAGTACTGCTTTATTTATGGATGTTCTAGAGTTGATAGTCAAGCTAGATATTTTAAGTTAAATATCCCCCTTTTTTGGCTGATCTTTACCTGTTTATAAATGTTTCCACAATTACCAGGTTATTTCCTCCAAGCAAAGGTCTGGAAGTATAATTGCTGGGTCAAAAGTTGTGAAGTAATTAAAGTTTGTATACTATTGCCGGGTAGACTTCCAGGAAAGTTAAAATCATTGCATGCTAACCAGAACTGCGATTTACCTGATTAATCTGCTGTAACTATTGGGTGTCAATTTTAGAAACTGTTATCAAAGTTTAGAAGTAGAAAATAATTTGTTTTAATTTATATTTTGTTAACATCCAACCATTTTATATACAATTAATGAATTAATCAAAAATTTGCAGTTGTTGAAAAATTAAAACTTTAAAATCTGGCTTTCATCCTTTTGGATATAAGCCAGCTATATCTCATATATATTGGCTTATTAATTTGTAGTATTTTGGATATACAATGTCTAACATTTTTCTTAAGTTTAAAAAAAAAGGTAAAATAGTTATTGCTTTTATTTTGAGATTGACTTACTTAAAATCCCTTTGAAATAAAGTAGCTTATGAAAAAGTAAATAGAAACCAGATGGATCAGTTTTGGGATTTCTGAGTAATGGACCCTGCTTGATATTCCTATATGCACATGAACCTTTATATAACCTCCCTCTAATGGAGATAGCATCTCTTGTCTGTCACACAGCACACACACACACACACACACCCACCCACCCACCCACCCCATTAGGGGAGGGATAGAGAAAGGAGGTTATATAAATCATTTGAATTCTCATTATAATAGGACTTTCAGGTTGAAATTGGGGGCATGAGGGGGGAAAACAACCAAATTTTGTCAGCCGTTAAATGTTTTTTAGATAATTACTTTGAATAAATGAATAGGTAAAATTGTATTCCTGGGATTTTCAGGAATCATTTTATCTATCATCATATTTGTGTTCACGTATATGTTAATAGGCTTAAGCCCTACTGCAGTGGTAGTTGGAGCTGGTATAGAGTGGGAGCTTGAATTTCACTTTTTCCTTAAGTGAATATAGGAACAGGCTCTGTGGTGGGGAAATATAATGTGTTATCAATTTACTGTTAAATTTTATGCTTAGATAGCAACAGGAACTTAGCAAGAGGTTTGATGTCTTTATCATTAATAAGTAGAACTAAACGGAAAGAATTAAAATGGTAGACAAGAGAGCTGCAAGACTTGGATAATTAAGCTTGAAAGATACATGTAATACTCTTGATCATTGTACACACTTTGACAATTCTGAATGACAACTCTTATCTTTGGTAGACTTCATGGGAGACTGTAGGAGGGAAGAAGAAGAATTTTGGAAAAGAAGGTTCAGAAAACAAAGAGAATAGAGAGAAGAGAAATGAGAAAGAAGTGAGTCGTGGACGTGGGAACAACCGGAAAGGAAGAGGTGGCAATCGTGGGAGAGAGTGTAAGTGTAGTTTTAGTTTTTCTCCTAAACTTTTGGTACAAAAATTTTCATGGATATTGTAAAGCTGAAAGAGTAGTTCAGTGAATACCCACACATCTGCTTCCTCAAAGCAATATCTGTTATTGGAATTAACAGGTAGTAATAAAGGGCTTCAACTATGTAGTTTTATCAGAATCCTAAAGCATCAGGTTTCTTATCAACTCCGACCTGGATTTTAGTTGTGCTTAAGACTGCTTTCTGTAAAGGATTATCTGCATTCTCTAATTGTGAAGGAGATTTTTCACTTATTGATAGAAGCTGTTTTATTCTTTCCCTTTATGGATACTGATAGTATATGTAAGGTTTAGATTAAGAGGAAGGTGTTGAATAGGCAAAATTTTCTCAGTACTTTCCGTTTGACTCAGGATTCGGTACCATTTACATAGAAACAGTACTACAGACTGTGCAAGAATAGCTTGCAGAATAGCTAAATTATGAACAATAAAATAGAAATATTTAAAATATCACCTTTCAGATTTTTGCTGCCTTATTTACTCCACAGATATTTATTGAGTCAAATACCTACTTGGTAGCAGGAACTCTTATAAGGCAGACAGCAGTGGATAAAACAGAAATCTTTGCCCTATTAAAATTTATCTTCTAATGGAGGTAAAGTTGAATGTAGCATGAAAAAAAGGAAGTGACATTTTATATCAATATAGTATTTTATTATTATGTAGAAATTATGCTATAGGGAAAAATATAGGCAGTGGATGGGAGTTGTAGGAAAGGTTTTGGCAAGTTTAAATGGAGTACTCTCTCACTGACAAGGGAGTTAAGCCCTGAATGAGGTGAGGAGAGTAAACTAAGACACTATCATAAAATTTCTGTATTATATGCTCATTATATAATCATCGATACCCATAGAGACTAAGAAGAAAAGTTTGTATTGGCATCTTCTAGACAGCTTCCTGGCAAAACCTATCCCTAAACTAATTTTCCCAAGGACTCAATGTTTTCTTGGTATTGCTATATTACTGTTCTGTACCTTTCCAGAATTTGAACCTAATGACAAATTCTGTGACGCATTTTCCATAGTTGTATAATAAAGGTGGTTTTTTTTTTTTTTGAAGCAAACTTACTTTAGGGGAGGGCAAGTCCAAATAGAAGAAAGAAAAAATGGTACGTTATTTTAATTTCTTTTCAGAATTTTTACATATATGAATTAATTAAGCAAGATGTGCTATCATTCGGTTTTTTAGCCTTTTTTCCTGTTTTCCAAATCCATTGGGTAAATTTTAGCATTTTAAAAAAAGTTTATTTTCTGCCTTTATTCTTTACTTTTAGTAACTGTCTGATATAATCATGTACAAGAAGTACTCTTTTCTCTCTTAGTTAGAGGTGAAGAAAATGGAATTGATTGCAGTCAAGGGGACAAGCCTTCAGATGGTGGCAAGCGAGCCCGTGGCAGAGGTGAGACAAAGAACTTCTAATGGGCAGAGGCAGCTTGTTGCTTTACTGCATGCTGACTAAGCCATGGCTGAGTATCCTGAAAGAATGATTGATCCTCTGAAATCTTTTTTTAAAACTTTAAAAAAATATTTATTACAGTAACTTTGTTTTACAAATTAAATTAAACTCGTGTAGGTTCCCCCATATGTGCAGTTCCCCATTCCTCAGATATATATCAACACACCCTGCCTTCCACCAAATCACCAATTGTTCTTCATCATTGACCAGGGGGCTCTCCACCTTCAACCTGCTGTGTCCCGTCTCATTCCCTGTCGGTAGATCCTCTGGAATCTTTTGATTTGTTTACTGATGTCTATGAATGAAGTATCTGGACTATGTAGTTTTAGAAAACCTGTTGTCTTCAAATAAGCTGAGAAAGTCCTTCATAGGAATAATTTAAAAAATTTGAAACTCTGACCAAAAAGTCATTATTAAATTCTGTCTTTGACTTTAACAGATGTATTACTGGTTTTAAAATTAAAATTATTTGCCCATTGATTTCCCCTTCATGCCTTCAGTGTTTTCAGTTAATGATCATTTCTTAACATATATTAATTTGGGATGTTGTTAAGCCACTTGAAGAATGTAATTTCATATGCTTTGTAGAGTTGTGACTGAACGTTTTCATTATAAAATCAAGATACATAATTTTATATGCATACCTTGTTTTGGTTTAGTGGAGGAACTACTTAGATTGATTGACATTTTTTGATCTATTGTTCATTGCATTTGTGACTGTTCTCCAAATAAACATTTTGTAGTGGCAGATTTTGAAAAAACAAACAAAAAACCCTTTTATTTGTGTTGATTTTGGTATCCTATGCTGACATTTGGTCACCCTATGCTGACCTTTGGTCATGAACCTGGTCCTTGGGCTTTACATGATCCATATCCCAATCATCTTAGCATCCTGAGCCACAAGGGTGTGTCCAAATTTTTTGATCGAAATATTAGTAAGCGTCAAAATAATGTAGATATTACATGTACTACCTTTCAACTCCCTTGCCTATTCATTCAGCTATTGTTTACTGAATGTCTACCATTTGACCAGAGATAAATGATTTTCAAAGATCAGAAAGGGGCAAAATTATGTACTAATTTGCCAATCACAGTTAAAATAAGATTGAGATTATCCAGTAATTAATTTTAATTTTCTAGCCTTTTTTAAGATAATCAGTTTTAGACATAGACAAATGTAGAGAGTAGTTAAATGAACTGTTACTTCACTTTTTCAGTAATCCTTAAGATTTTAGGTATATTTGCTTTATATATCTCTCCTTTCTGCCTTCTCTTGCAGAAATATCTTAAATTAAATGTTTTAGATCTGTTTACCCCAATTACTATAAGCACCTCTGATAAATGGAGATACTATTATATGTAACCATAATGCTATTTCACACCTAAAAATATAGTAAACTTCTTATCATTAATAATTTATATGTAAATTACCCTGAGTTTTTTCAAAAATGTCTTTTTATAGTTGCTTTTGTTGAATCAGGATCTGACAAGATTTATACATGATATATTTGAGCTTTTTAATTTAGAGTAGTTCCTCCCTGCCTTCTTTGTACTTCCCCCTTTTCTCCTTACTCCTGATTTGTTATCAGAACTATGCCATATGTCCTATGTGTTGTCATATTTCATGTAATACATGTCTTTTTGTTGTGTCATTTGGCTTATTCTAACCCTATATTAACTGTAAACATGTTAGCCTTAAAGATCAGATTCAGGCTCAGTTTTTTCAGTAAGCAGTTTTAAGTAAGCTCAGTTTTTTAAGTGTAGCCTTTATTGCTTTGTATCAGAAAGTACTTTTATGTCTTCCTTTTAAATTTTTTCATTGATTTTAGGTTAATCAATAAGTTGACCTATTTTAGTGAGTTTATCAGTGAGTTTTGGGTTAACTACAGTTTTTTTCTTTTTTTAATAAAGGAAAGGTGTAGGCGGGAAGAGAATAGAAAGAAGCATCTTTATTTTTATTTTTACTTAGTTGTTTCTACTGTTTGATTCCCCCTGGGCCTGGGACTCTAACCCAGGGGTATGTGGTTTGTTCCTTTGGAGGCAATTGACCTCACTGTTTTGGTGGTGGTGTTTTTGTTTTTTAAGGAGGGGAAGGAAGGTTCTGTTTTTATCTTTGTTTGGTTTTTAAAGGAAGGAAGAGGAAGCACTTTATTTATTTATTTTTGGTTTGTTCCCTCCAGCCCTGGGTCATGAATTCAGGTCTTTGAGCTTTACATGGTCTATACTCCAGCCTCCTGTTTAGTGCCTAAGCCACCGGGGTGTGCTCTTGAAGAGTAGTGGTCTCTGGAGATATTTTTTCAATTACTTAGTGTCCAAAGTCCAGCCAAGGGTGAGAGAAAAGCGTTAATATATTATGTAATATGCACAAAATCAATTATTTTGTCTAGCAAATATTAGGAAACTATAGTTTTATACTTAATAAATAGTGCTCTAAGAAAAAGTTTGTCACTTTCATAATTATAGGATAAATGTCCTTTTATGTAACATGTCCAATCCCAGAAGTTTAGTTGGAAATCATTTAATGTTTTAACTTACTCTCGTAGTTTGTTGAAGTAGCGTTAAAATGATTATTTTATTTTCCAGTTATTTTGATCTGCTGGTTAGTATACAGATTATTTAAAGTGTTGAACAAATACATTCTTTAACATATGCACTTTAAAAGGGGTTTCTTAAATTCTCCATTGCATTTAGTTTTGAATTTTGAGCTTCTATTTCTGACTTCAGTCTTTCCTACTAATCTAACTTTGTGATTAAATTTGCTAAAATTTCAGTAAATCCTTTTCCTCTAATGTTTGCCTTATTTACGTCTACTGGCTAAAAATAGTATGAATCAGTGTGATTTAATATGATAACCTGTAATTCCTTATAATATGGTAAGAATTTAGTCTGTTACTTTAAAATCAAACTATGGGGTATGTTTTATAGCATGAAAAGGGTAAGCTGTATAGCAGATAAAATAAAAATCACTTTATATGCCTATTTTTTCTATGTCTTTCCTTGAATATTTATTCACTTTCAGAGAAGCAAGAATTGATATGGCACTAATAACAGTTTTTTTCTAAATGTGTAGAAAGGTATCTTTGAATTCTGTGTTTTAGTGAGAAAAAAAGAACCTCTTAGGCGCGGCCTTGGAGGAGCAGTGATTAGGTCAGTTGCTCCAAAGGAGCCCAAACCACATACCTATGGGTTCAAATCCCAGGTCTAGCGGGGGACAACCAGTGTAAACAGCTAAATAAAATAGAATAAAGATGCTTCCTCCTCCTGTCTCTTGCTGCCTGCCTACCTACTCACCGTCATTCCTGCCTGGACTTTTGTTTTTTTTTTAAAAAGAACAACAATAAAAAAATCCCCCCAAAACAACCACCTCTTTAGAAGAGAGGACTACAGTTGTGCTCATTTTTCTTCAGTGACTTGGTCTTTGCTTTATGGGAGCTAAGCATGGTAATTGGTGTAAAAACCTTTAGAATTTGATAATTTTCCATCTGAAGGCAATTGGCCATTGAATAATACTGTATTTTGTGTGTAAAATGTGCAATTGGTTATTACATATGTGCTGCATGTCTTAAAAATGCTTCTGAATAATTCCGATTTAATCCCAAGGTTAAATTGGAGACTGTGTAAAAATTTTGTGAGATTAATAGTGTGTTATTCTGTTGATACCAAGAATTTTAGAACTAGTCAGGATATTAGATATTTTTGATGTCATGACCTAGAGTGTGCAATGATAAATTTAAGTTCACACAGTCTCTGGCATACTTGACTTATCAAAGCTCTCCTTAAAAATTCCTGGGAATAAGGAAGGGAAAGGTTTTATTTTCTATTTGTCACTCTCCTTACATCTCTTTAGGTTAATAGTACCTTAAACTTAGCAGTTTTTCCTTTCTGGTTTTCATTTCATTTTATTGTGGAGATTTGCAGTGTCATAATGTTCGCAATAGCTGCTTTAAAAAACTTAGAATCCTTTATAATATAATCTGCCTGTTTTATTCGTCATATACCATAAATATTATACAAACAAAATTGTTATTTTCTATTATTTGAAATAGATAACTAGGTAGTTTTATCAGTAGGGACCAGCAGATTGGTTGCACTGTATGATATTGTTAGGTAGGTGCATGTAGGATGAAGAGGTTAACAGAATTACAATTTTGGAGGATGTAAGTATTATATGTTACAATGTTTTATGTAACAATGTTCTTTTTAAGGATTTGGACGTGGCAGAGGGAGAGGGGGAGGAAGATTTTCAACCCAAGGCATGGGGTAAGCCTTAGCCATTCTATTTTTTTACTGCCTTCTCTTGTTATTCTTTTCTTTTCTCTATACTGTACCCAGTTTTATTTTGTTTTTAATTATTTTTTATTGTGGTAATTATTCAACACATTAAAATAATTTTCTGTGTATAGGTTCTCCATTTCTTCATTATGTCTCAACACACCATGCCCTCCACCAAATCACCATGTGTTCTTGTCCAGTGGGCTCCACCACCATTTGCCCTCACCCGCCCCATTCCCTTTTGGTAACCTCAGTTCTGTTGCAAATGTTTCAGTTTGGTCATGTTTCGTCTGTGTCTTTGTTTTTTCTGTTCACATTCCACCTATGAGTGAGGTCATCTCACTTAGCATAATCCCCTCTAGTTCCATCCATATTGATTCAAATGACACGATTTCATCTCTTCTAAGGGCTATGTAGTATTTCTCTGTATATATGTACCACATCTTCTTTATCCATTCATCTGATATTGGGAACTTAGGTAATTTCAGTTCTTAGCTATTGTGAATAAGGCTGCAACAAACATGGGGATGCATACATCTCTGCAGATGGGTGCTTTTGTATCTTTTGGGTAGATGCCCCAAAGTGGAATGACAGGATCATATGGGATTTCCATCTTTAGCTTTTTGAGGAATCGCCAAACTGTTCTCCATAGGAGTTGTACCAATTTGCACTCCCACCAACAGTGCAAAAGTGTTCCCTTTTCTCCACATCCTTGCCAACATTGTTTTTTTCCAGTTTTGTTGTTTTTTTAAACCCAGGTATCAACTCATATTTTGAAAAAGTGAAATAGCACAAATAAAATTGTATTACAGTAGACCTTAGAGCAGTGTTTCTAGCCTTTGCCCTATTGGCATTTAGATTAAATAGCAGCTTGCTGGGATGGTTAGTCTCCTTTATAATGTAGGATGTTTGGCAGTGTCCTTACTAGATGCCAGTTGCACCCTCCTCAAGTTGCAGCAAAAATATTTCCACTTACTGACAAATGTTTCCCATGGGGGAGATGCACAATCACCCCTACTTGAAAATCACTGCATAAGGAATTATATTGGTAAAATGCAGTAATTGTCTATTTAAATGGTAAGTAAATATAATAATTATTTATATAAAAGTGATAATTCCCCCCCTTGCATTGTAAATGGTATAATGACTTGTTTATTCATTATTTATGATTTTTCCCCCACATTTTGCTGTTTCTAAAAAAAAAAAGAAGCTTCCCCTGACTTTTTAGAAAAACTTAAATTTTATTTAACATTCTTATAGAAATCAATGCAAAAGACTCTTAAGAAAGTAAGAGAATTGACCCCAAGCAGAGCTCTTTGTTTCTCTATAGCTTTGGGGCAGCACTATGAGGGGGTCTTTGCCTTCAAGGTGCTACCTCCTGTCATTTCTGTTTTTCGCTTGATCTCCTATTGACAAGTAATGATTTAAATATAGGGAGCAAACTGGCAGGAACAGCAAACTTAGTATGAACAGCCCACTAATTTTGTAGATTTTGTTGTTTAATCTAAAAGATACTCTTCTGTGGTTTTAAAATTTCTCCTAGTTCAGTGAAGCTTTAAAAAATATTCTGTTGCAAAAATATTTGGCCCTCTGGATCATGAGTGGTCAGGATTTTATTTTAATGAAAGTAAAAAGTACTGAACAAAACTATTTCATTTTCCTCCTAGCTATTGTTTTTAATGTAAAATGAATCATAGAAATCTGTTGTAAAAAGTTCAAAGCCAAATTTGTATTCTGACTTGAAAAGAAAAGATTTGTTACCTGGTTAAGTCTAGACTCAGATTTCAGAGGAACTATCCATTAGGGCAGAGTCCTTATTCTGTATAAAATGACTGTAGGTTTCAATTTCTGCTTTTGGATATGAAGACAGCAATTTATGGAAATAGGGCCCTCAAAGAAGAGTGGATGAAAGGTCCCGGTCAACCTTCGCTTTTCACAAGATCTACATCCTAATAGCCAGAAGAATGAACTATTATTGACAGGAGGAGGGTGAAGTTTCTTATAGTAGCTCTTAGAAGGGACAGGGATTCTTTGGGAGAAGATAATATACAGATAACTTTGTGACTTTAGCGATAGTTTAATTTGTCTATATTCTTTCTTTTTAAAACTCAGGACATTTAATCCGGCCGATTATTCAGATCCTCCTCATACAGATGGCTGTGGGACAAAACCAGTAGTTTGGGAAGCTGCTCAGAATGGTGGAGACGAGGGCACTGGTAAGTGTTTATTCTCATTAGAGATATGTTTTAAATGTTTGAGCTCTTAACATACAAAAATTATATCAGAGCGTGCTGATGGAAGAGAATGAATCATGGGCTACTGTCCTCCCATAGCCACACTCCAGGAAACAGGCCGCCATCAGTCTGTGTAGGTCTTACGGATCTACACGCAAATCTCCAGTCTATCAGGAACCTATAGAATTTCTCAGGAGAAAAATTGACAATTGACTGACAGTAGTAACCATTCCTAATGGTGGACACTAAATTTGGCCAAATAAAATGATAGGTGGGTTTGGGACAACAATTGCTTTTGTGAGTTTTCCTGTATCCTGCTGGCTTTGAATTAATTTATAAAATTTATGGCAAATATTTATTAATTGATATACTTGTTTATTAATACAATTCTATGAGGATTTGTTCATGATAAGATACATTAATTATTGAGATTATATTTTTAAAAATATAAGCTGACAATGAATTATAGTCTAAAATATAAACATCTAGCTCAAGAAATAAAAAAATCAGGCATCCATAGAGTGTTAATGTTAGTTAAGAAATAAGACAGTGCCAGCATCACTGCCAGCATCACAAGCATAATCCATGAGCTAGAAATTAAAGGTACTCAAGAGAGGATCAACTGAAGTGATGTAGTTATTTGAAAAGACTTGTATAATTGAGTGGTTTCTTATAAGATTGATTAAGGGAAGAACTACATATAATGTTTGGTTTCAGGAATGAGAAATGAAATCGAAATGTTGTATATTTTTAAAGGGTAGATTTCATACTATTTGATTTATATATTTCAATAACAAAAATGTGTATTATTCATCCCTGTAACAGAATAAGGGAGAAAATTTATATTATTTTTAATAAAGAAAAACATTTGACAGAATTCAAATACACTCTTGAGTTTTATAAAAACTGACAAATTTAGAATGCAAGAGAATTTTAAAAATCAGATAAAGGATATCTACAAAGCTTACCACAAACATAATAGTGGAAAAGTTGAATGTTCTTCACTGGAACAGTTTGCTAAAGATACCTACTCTCAGTACTTCTGGGAAAAGTTGATAGTAGCCTCAAAATTATCCAATACCTAGGAGTAAGGCAAATGATATGTAAAATAAGGCTTCTACCTGTGAAAATATAAAATCTTATGTTGAAATATAAAACAGATTAAAGAAAGAAAGAAATGGACCATATGCCAGGTTTTTTTGTTTTTTTTTTAAAGGAAAGGTACAGACAGGAATGAAGATGAATAGACAGGCAGGAAGAAACATTTTTATCTATTTAGTTGCTAATCTTAGTTGTTTCTCTGGTTATGGGACTTGAACCTGGATCTTTGGAATCTATACAGACTACACCTGCCTGGCTGGGGGCAGCAGACTCATCTGCTACTCCACCAGGGCATGCTGGAGACATATATCTTGTGATAGAGAATCATTGGGAATAAGACAGTATTTGACTTTAGTGTGAACTGTTGATCATTGTCATTTCTCAACAGCGGCCTGGAAGAATTCTGTGGAAGAATGGACAACAGAAGACTGGACTGAAGATGTGAGTGTTTAGCATCAGATCATATCCATATTTTGTTTTGTTTCTGGTGGGGTCATGCACTTTGAAGAAAGCCTGAGACATTTTGTATCTTATAGTTCTTAGCTATTTTAGACACCTACGGTAAACTTTTTTTTTTTAAAGCAGGTGTTTCTCAGAATGATGTTTATGTCTTTGAAAAAATGAAAGCATCTACTTAAAAATGATCATATGTTAAATGGGGCTGAAAGAATTTTTTGGCTTATCTTTTTTTGTTAGAACTTATTATAACTGATTGACCCTATTGTTCTAGCTATTGAACTTTTAATTCTTTATAACATTTTATTTGGGGGGGGTTCAAGAAAAGGAAAGTGTGGGTATGGACATATTTTAAAATAAGTAAGGAAAGTGCCTCATGTAAGTTATGGCATGTGGGTGTGCCCCAGAGACAGACATGTTGCAGGAAGGTGCTGGCTGGTTTTGTGGGGCACTTGCATCGCACCAATTAATATTCATCAAATTCCTGTGGAGAAAATTCTTTGTTGAAGAAGGGAGATCCTTTCTTCTTAAAGGAAAGCGTACATTATATGATTTAGCCCCTTTTCTGTTCTGTCGTTTTCCCCTCAAGAGACATGAGCCATTGAAATCTTACAAGAGAACAGGGTTGAGGATCCTTTTTTTTTTTTTTTTTTTTTTTGCCCCCTAAAGTTACTTCTTGTTGAAATTTTGGGTATAGTCCCTACCTATTGTGCTCAGTCCCTTGATCTCTAGCCATCCTTATTATAAAAGGAGGGATATAGCATTTTTATTAAGGGACAGAGAGTGTTAAGTTTTGGGCAGAGTTGAAATTAACCTGAGTAAGTCATTCTGGTTCTAGGCCCCACTCTTTTTATATTAATTTATTCCACAGTAATCATGGAGTACAGTACACTATCTTTTGGGTAATATCAGTCTATAAATTCTGGGTTCCACTTGATCTGGAACAGAAGTATGTGTATAATCTCAGCAGACTTTGGAAGGGAGAAAATAATGGGGTTATGCAAGTATTGATCATCAGAATCATATAAAGTGATTCAGACTTTGTGATATTCCTCTACCCCATGGCCCCCAGTTGTATACACACACACACGCACACACACACTCACTCACTTTAAAGGAAAGGTGCAGGCAGGTATGAAGACAACAGGCAAATAGGCAGGAAGAGAGAGGGGGAAGAAACATTTATTTAGTTGTTCTTCTTGGCTGTGGTGTTCTTTGTTCATCACACCCCCCACCCCCCACCCCCACACACTCCTGGTCCTTTCAGATATATGTGGACTATGTCCAGTGGCCTTATCCACTAGGCCACCAGGGCATGCCACGCACACATTTTTTTAAAGAAAAACCTGCACTTAAGTTTTTTTTTAAGCAGTGTTTTATCTTGCTTGTTAAGGATTGATTGCTTTTTAGGGAGTTAGCTGGTTAGGGTGTAAGGGAGGAAGAGAATACCTATGCTCATTTGATTGGGTTTGAGATTAGTGTATATTTTCACTTCTGCAGTGTATTAACTCTGAAGTCTTGGGTGTGATGACACATCTCTCTGTTACTTGTAATATAAGAAGCCTGGGCTTGATGGGTAATTATTTGAATCAGTGTAGAGTTAGTTACCAGTGATACAGTAGTGGGCCTCCTGTAGACAATATATAAACCTCATTTCATGCAGAGCCCATTACTAGTATTACTAGACTAAGTATGTTACTAGTATCTAGAATTTTTGCTGAGCATTTTTATTTGAATTTATTTTTCTTTTATTTACATTGCTGTATTAATTTTAGAGTATTGAAATCACACCTTAGTCTGTGTGTGTTTCACCACCACTGGAGTTGTAGTGCCCCTTTACTGCCACCTTTATGGGGCTGAAAACTTTGCATTTCTTTACCTGTTATCTGTGTTAGCAGGTAGGTAGATTAGGAAAGTCAGCAGGGGATTAGAAGTCAAATTTGTATTCAGATTCTAATTATGTTGACTAGTTGACCTTTTGGAGTCTCCTGTTTTTTTAGCTCTGTAATGAATATAATAGCTGTATTGTCTACTAACACAAGGTTTTTCTGTGGGTCCGATGAGGTCTTAGAATGAATGTCTGCTAGCAAGCAGTGGAAATGTACACATATACAGAGATTTTTAGTCTGATATATATATATATATATATGCCATATCATATCACAATTTATACTTAGTGAAGAGAATTAGCATAGGAAATTTGTACATCTTTTTTTCAGGAAATATTTAAAAATCTAAATTTTTTCTGAGATGATACAAAGTAGGTGATTGGCAGGTGAATGTAATCTAAAATGCAAATTCTAAATTCCTTGTAGAGATCAGAGTGATAACTATTCACTGTTCTCTCTCTTTTAATGGAATGATGCAGGCAGGAAGAGAGAGGAAAAAGAAACTTATTAAAATTTTTACTTATTTCACACTGGTTGTTTCCCCTCTGGACCTGGGACTTGAACCCAGGGGTAGGTGACTTGGGCTCCTTTGGAGGCAATCAGTCTAGTTGCTACTCCACCAAGGCCCATCAAAAGAAGAAACATTTTTCTTTGTTCAGCTTGGTTCTTCTCTCTGACCCTGGATGTGAATTCAGGTCCTTGGGATGTATGTGGCGTTAGCAAAAGCATCTCCAGTGGTGGACTTAACTGCTTAACCACCAGGACATGCCATACAATTCAATTTTTCTTGGTATCTCCAAGTAATAGATAGGATGTCAGTGATTAAAGTGGTTCTCTTGTACCTTGAACTTACTAATGTTTTTAGGACTTTAGATCTACTCCTTTTGGAGGAAGAAGCATTTTATTATTTAGTCGTTCACACTAGTTGTCTCCCTCCAGACCTGAGACTCAAACCCCAGGGGTATGTGGATTGAGCTCCTTCCGAGGCAATTGACCCATCCCCACTCCACCAGGGTGTGCCCAGTTCCTTCTCTTTTTGTCTTTAATTTGTAACATTCTTTAAAGCAACAGTGGATTTCTTGGGACTCTTTAAGATACTACCTTGGAAAAGGGTATGGCACAGGACTTTCTTATTGAATCAGGTATTGAGAACTTTGATTTTACAGAAAATGAACACCTATCATCTGTTCTGTCTCTAGCTGACTATTAATGTCTGAGGAAATCTGATTTTATACATTGTTTTAGAGTTCTGAGACATTTAAAGTGGATAAGAATTTTAACAGTCTCTTAATAGCATTTTTATCAGTTTCTCACATCACATTAGGTCAACATTTATCTTCCTTTAAAAGCCCATGCCCCATTTTGAAAATGTAAAAAAAAATCTGTCTTACATTAAGGAAAAGAAGCCAGACAGAAGACATTGCCTCTTAAAAATTTCATTTAAATTTCTAGACAATATGTCTTAAACTATCGTGATAGAAATGATTTTCTGTGAACAAAGGAGAGTGATGGGATTGATTACATGGGGACAGGATCAGATGTTCGGAGGATAATGGATATATTCATTTTCTTCATTGGGTGATGGTTTCATGGGAGTGTACATAAGAGAACTTATTCTGTTATTCAGTTTGAATATTTAAGAATTTATTATATGTATTGTATCAATAAATTTTGTTTTTATGAAATAGCAAAAACCCATGATTAAGATTATTTACAAATTGCTAGTAAATGAAATATTAAGCTGTCTGTTTTAGTGGAAAGAAAACACCAATTATTTTGTCTCTTGAAACTTCTTTTTTGGCATTTATGGTATTTGAAGGTTTTTTTGTTTGTCTGATTTCTCATTTTGTGTAATGAATGATTGATAGACTAGTGAGATTGGGACTTGAACCCTGGTTTGACTTTACTGTTTTATTTCCCTGATGTGAAATCCTTTTTGTGGGTTTGTCAATTTTCAATTACCTTCACCTTATAAAATTACTGTCATCATGACTTGTGCACTTTCTTTCCTTTATACCACTTTTGGGGTGAGCTATAATGAGAAATACTGGTAGCCACTAAAAATTGTCAGGAATCTGACATTTTGGTTCTATATTATATAGAATAAGATTACAGGTGTTTTTAAATCCTTTTCATACAGCTTTCTGAAACAAAGGTCTTTACTGCCTCATCTGTTCCCGCAGAAAATCATGTCACACCAGGTCAAAGGTAAACACTTCTGTTTGTTATTCACAGACTAATTGTTGTAGGAAAAGTGTTTGATTCTTGCTTCTCTTTGTATTTTTTCCCTTCCCTTCAATCTTTTTCTATTTTTCCTCTAAGACTACAGTCTACCTGATGAACTGACAGCTTCCATCATTTCCCAATTGGTTATATCCACTGATGAATTAAAAGAGCAGTTATGTGTTATTAATCATTTGTAGCAGATTATATTAACCCTCTCTAATTTTTGTTTTACTTTTAAACCTGCATTTTTGTTTTTTTAAAGGAAAAGTACAGGTGGGAATAAAGGCAAGCAGGCAGGCAGGAAGAGAGAAGAGGAAAGAGCACTCTTATTTAGTTGTGCATCTTGGTTGATTGTCCTTCCTCTTAGCCCCAACCCCTCCTTGGGATGTATGTGGACTGCCGCAGTGGACTTATTAACTGCTAAGCTACCAGGGTACACCATGAAGGCAATTCTAAGCCTGCTTTGCTCAATCTCCTGCTAAGTGAGATGGTTGTAAGACTTCATTGTAGGGAAATAAAAGCCATCATAGGTTGTTTTGTGATTTGCTCAGAATTTGTTAAATGGATATATTTTCTTTTTTGTAATTTTTACTCAGTGACCTTGATTGTATTATTTTTATTAAAAAATATTAAGTGGACTTTATAGTAGTTATTTTTCAGAAGATTATCTTGTAATAATTTGCATGCATCTACCTTATCAGTCTTTTGGAAAAGAACTTGTTCTGTTTTTATAGTAATGCAGTTTTTGAGATGGACCATATGTAATAGAACTACGCCAGATTTGTATCCCTGGAGTAAGGATATCATAAGGTGGGATCCAAAATACTTGTCTCAGATGCCAGATTGATTGTGGAAAAGTGAGCGTAGTTAATATCATAAGGAGAAGAACTTGGGGTTAGGAACTTTGGTTTGTATTAGGGCTGAGACTTGAATTATTTGACCTCCCAGAGTCTGCCGTACTGACATGGTGAGAGTTTTATTTAGGAGAACTGGCTGGTAACTGGTCTTTGAAAGGTTTTAATTGAACAAATCACCATGTTAGGTAATCCCAGGCACCTTGCAGTTACTGTGGAGAAGAGTTAATAGCTCACTCCCTGTCAGGAAGTATACGGAAGGTTATTTCTTTTTCATGCTTTTTGTTTTTTAAACCATGATTCTCAAATTGAAACATCTATCTTTCTGGGGGCAATGCAAGAGTTCTCGTTAATAGAGTACTATGTGTGCAGTTTTTTCCCAGAGAGAAAATCATGTTAAAATTATGAGACAAAATTATATGAGATTTATATACTCTCAAATATATTATGGGATAGAATGCAAAACTTAGGAGGAATGTTTATGATAATGGTGAAACTGCTTGAATATTCTGCTGTGACTATGGTTCTCATTTCCCGAAATTATGGATATTCTCCTTTGGGCTCAGGCTAAGGTGGCTAAGGTGTGGGCCATAGAAAGGTTAAGACCCCGGTTTGAGAGCTGATGAATGTCGGGGTTTAAGAAAAAAGGTCTCTGGTTTCAAGTTATAAGTAGAGTGGAATTTTTTAAAGGAAATGAAATACATTTCAGAAAGCAGTTTATTCAGTTACTACTAATTTTCAAATCAGTTAAAGTGGTGACATTTCTATTGAAATGGTGACATTTCTGTGGAAATTTCTCAATGAACCCTTTTGTCCTTTTGTCTGCAAATCCCTGCTTCAGTCTCTGTGCCTTTTTCTACTTTTTGGGGTACACGATTGATGCCCTCCTTTTGACTCCCTTAAACTTCATTTTTCAGAGATTTTCTTTATTTAGATAATTTTTAGCATGCATTTATTACTATATGCTCATTCTCGAAATCGTTTGTTGGTAACATTTGCTTATGATTGTTCCTTATTTGCTTTTTATCTACTTAGCATTGATTTGGTAGCCTTACTCCAGAAACCTGTTCCTCCTAATCAAGCCTCAGATGTCAACTCCTTTGAGACTCCTCAGCAGCAGGGCTTTGGCCAAGCCCTGGTCTTCACAAATTCTCAACACAACAATCATACGGCACCAGGAACTGACAGCTCCACTGCTATCAGCTACTCTCCTCAGAGTCTGGTAACTGACTTTCATGTGATTATGGTATTTTAAGGAATGTACTCAGGAGCAAATGCCTGTTAGAACAGCGCATGCCTTGTAGTTATTTTCTAAATGTAAAAAGTTTGATAATGGACCTCTTCCAGAAAACAGTGATGTGATAATGTCCAAGCACATATCTGATGATTTCATGTGGAATTCAACTACCCTGAGTTTTCTGGATGATGATATAACTATTTCTTCGTGAAATGTTTTCACTTATGGTCACTTAGTTCGGTATCCTTATTAATGATTTTTTAGATTTTGTCTTCAAGTTTCTATCTTAACATGTTAAATTTTTCAATTTTCTGCAATTTTCTTAAATGCAAATGTTTGTCAGTATTAGCTTGCAAGTCATGTATAAATAATTCTTTCCAAGTCTACCTAGGGTCTTATATTTTTTGCCTTTATATTTATTTTATTCATAAAATTATACGACTTTTTCTTAAAATGTTATACTCTGTTGTGCTTAGACCTTTATAATCTGGACATGTTTTCACTGAATCATTGTTATCTGCAGCTGCATATATGATTCTGACTTCCCATGAGAATTATGCTTCCGTTAGAAAGAACTTCAGGAACTGTTAGTGAAGGACGTGAAAACAGGTTGACGGGAGTAGAAGTCTTGAGCATATAATGTGAAAAGAATGTACCTGCACAATAGCGACCTGAAATTCCTGTCTAATGATTGGCATTTCTGCATTGGCAGGGGGGAGGTTGGAAGAACTGTAAGCACAGATTCATAGTACTCGCTAGTGATTATTATTTTGGTTCATTCTATTCTGTTTTATTTGAAGTCTACAGTTGAAAAAATATTAATGTATCATTTGTCTCCCTACTTGACTCATTATGACTTGCTGTACGCTTGTAAAATGGAGAATTGAATATGTAAACTTTTCATTGTTCTCTTAATCCTGCATACCCATGTCAATTATAACTTACTTGTGAAATTGGCATTTTTAGTCATTGATAATTGTATATGAAAGGGTTATAGTGCTTGAAATGAGACAGAAAGCCTAAGGTATGGTGCCATCTTTGTTTTGAGAGGGCTTAATAATACCCCCTAGTTTTGATTGGACCATCCATTCCGTTTCCTCCTCTCTCTTTCCATCTGCTGCTGGTAAACTGATGCAGTGGTCCTTGCAGACTTCCTGGAATCTTGGCCAGGCCACTGAGAACATAGGTAGGACAAGAGTTTTTTTTTACAGTGAACTTCAAGTGTGTTACTTTTCATCAAGAACAACTCCTTGAGAAACTGCCATTAAAAATTGCTTATTTAGCATATTAGTGTAGTGGAGCTCAACCCTTACTGTACTTTTATAATCAATAAGGAATAATAATAGTAATAATGAAAATAATAATTAAATAATGCCAGAATGTGCACAAGATAAAATAAGCCAGAATCTTCGGATTGGATTTGGGCACTGAAATCTGTTTTTGCATATGTGAGTGCATGCCTGTGAGTACCGGTGCATACATTTTCAGTGTGCTCCCATTGCCTGAAATGTACAGTTGCAACTGGCAGAGCCCTATGCTAAGTGTTTTCAAGGGGACGGTGGTAATCACTGATTAGTGATTTCATTTGTGTTATAAAGCGCAGCAAGTGCATTTCATAAAATTAGCTGGTACTGGATAGAGATTATATTGGAGAGGAAGAAGGAGGAGTATTTCATTTGCAAATCCTTCATTGAACACATGGGCATGCTTTGAATATTGACAGATGTGTAGCAATGTAAGAGAGGTGTCATGGTCAGCAGAAGCAAAGAATCTGGAGTAGTGAGAAATGCCACAGCTCTTCAACTAGGAGCAGATGTTGTAGTTGGTGTGTAGTAACTGCCCATAGCCCAATGTTGTTCACATTGGAGAATTTGGATATTCTTAGAATTGAGTTATTTCTTGCCTTTGGACATTGATAATAGAAATATTTACTTCAACTTTCTAGATGTGATCTCTTGAGGGACTGTGAATTATTTCTTTCTTAACCTTTTAGACAATTTTGAAATTATTTTTGACAAAGAATTTAACCTTTCCAAAAATTAAATGATCTTGATAAATCAAAATGTAGTTAATCTGCCACTGTTTAGTTGGAAGTTTTCATTGTCTTTGGATCTTGATATCTGACCTTACAAGACAGATGGGAGAGGGGTAACATGTCTTTTGCATGCTTATTTATGGGACATACTTGGTTTTCATGTCATTTGAACGACTTAAAACAAGCACTGCATTGCCCAGGTTATCAAATACTTACTGTATAATTCAGTGCTGATTTTGAAATGCTAGCTTTTTTAAGTAAGTGCTGTGGTCTGCATTGAATCTTTAATTATGACTTATCTCTTCTATTATCAAATCTCTTCTAATCATTAAACATGATTATTGTTCTATGCATAAGGAAAACATTATATTTTTGTTTTTCAATCTTGTCTTCGTCATTTAATTTATGCTATTCTTTGGCTTTTTTAAAAGTAATGTTTTGAATGTGAACTGGTTATCACTTTAAAAAACACAAGTTTCTTAAAATTTGGGGAAAATATTCCCCTTCCTTTTAACCTCTTTCCTCAGAATCAGGAAGGATTGCTAGATTTATTTAGTTCCTATTGCATAGTAATATTTTCATATAGCATGACTTGTATTCAAAAAATCTAGGCTGCATTTTTCTTAAGTCCTTGTGAAAATACGTGATATGTTTTAAAGCCTGGGTAGAAATTCTGTATTGCTGAGGATTTCTGCTTTCTTTCCTTTTAAAGTCATCCGTCCTTGGTTCAGGATTTGGAGAGTTTACACCTTCAAAAATGGCAGCCATCACCAGCTCTCAAATTTTGGACCAATTGAAAGCTCCAAATCTGGGCCAGGTTACCACTACCCCAAGTTCACAGCAGAATAGTATGAGTTCCCCCACGACCACTTCTTCTTGGGACCTCAAGCCCTCAGCATCCCAGTCCTCAGTCCTCAGTCGTTTTGGTAAGTATTTTCTGTGCTGGTTTGCCCCTAATGAGGAGATGCTAAACGTCAGCTTGTTGACTTGCGAACACTAATGTAGCATTTATCCAGAGATGTTTCTCTTTGGAATTTCTGAATTCAGCCAGTCAGCTTCCTGTTTTATGAGCACCCGGATTTATTGACTTGTTTGTTCGTTTGTTTGTTTGTTTGTTTGTTATAGGTAGAAGTAGTAGTAGTCATACCTACCTGGAAGAGATGTGCAAAAGTAAAGGCATGCAGATTTAGTGAAACAACATTTTGAATAAATGCCTAGACAGAATTTTCTGGGTTCTGTTAGAATTAGGGTGGTAACACAGGTGGAATGTGAACAGTATTTTAAATCACAACTTCTAGGTTGCTTTTTCATTTTAACATTTGCATGCATTCCCTGTGATTCAGTCCAGCCTTGCCATCTTTGGTTTGTAATTAGTATTTTTAAAGAGAGGGAGGGGGAAAGAGGCATTTCTATGTATTTAATTTTTGTGTCTTATTCTCTCTGCCCCACCGCTGCCCCCAACCTATGCTCTTGGACTTTACGTGGTCCACACCCCATTCATCTCTGCCACCTGAGCCCACAAGGGCATGTTATGGTTTGTAAATTGAAGACACCATTGTATACGCCCATAGACATTATGACATTATAGCACCATTTCTCACCAACTTACACATGTCATATTAGATTAAAGTATATCAGAGCGTTAAAAAGACTTGACTGGACTGGTTTATGTTTAAGGGTATATTAAGAGCCAGAGAAGCACATTTCTCTGTCAAATGAAGTGGCTTTTTGTTTTGGAAGTACCTGAGGTTACTTCCAGATTGGAAGAGGTGACTACCAAGAAAATTAGAAACTCAGTGCTCAGAGTTTTTATTGGGGGGTTGGTTACATATCCACTCTCTGCCTGGTATATAGCAAGAATTCCAGAGTCCCAGAAGGAAAGCAAGTATTCAACTTAAATCACATTATGTAAATGTTCTAGGCAGAGTGTCATATTTTTACCAGTTAGTGTTGACATCCTTTATCTAGAGTACACCAGAATTCCATGTTCTCAGACACCGACCAAGAGCCAGTTTTATGAGGCACCTTTTCTGATGGCAGCTATAACCTGTGTTAACGTTTTTCTGAATAGTTATTAATGAGCTTTCTGTAAACTTTAACTGAATCTGCCACCTGTTTTTATAACTGTATGTTTACTGGAACACAAATACAACCATTCACTCACACGTTATTTATGAATACTTTGCTTACAAAGGCAGAGTTTTAGTAGTTGCTAACCAGTGGCTTTCAAAACCTAAAGTTTTTTCTCTGACCCTTTACAGAAAAAGATTGCTAGCCTCTTCTATATTATAGACATAGCATTTCAAATTAGTGCTGAAAATGGGGGATTTCTTGCTATTGAATATCTAGCTATAAATGAATTGCTAATTCCCACTCTCAACTGAAGTGCCACAGGGGTCAAATATCTAAACATAGTGAATCTAGAATAATTATAGAGAAAAACAAGAAGGTTTTGATATACTGTGTGCACAGGAAGCACTACAGCCAAATCAAAAGGCAGACAAACTATGAGAAAACATTTGAAAAATCATACCATGTACAAGGGCTAACTTCCTTAATATAGAATGACTAAAATTCAAAGAGACCATCAGCAAAGTTTTAAAAAATGGTAGGTAGAATTCATAGGTATATAAAGTGATGCTAACAGGGCTTCTATCTTTTATATTTATGTTTTCATTTTTTTAAGGAAAGGTGCAGGCAGGAATGAAGTCGAGCCAGCAGGCAGACAGGAAGTGAGAGAGGAAGAAACATTTTATTTGGTTGTTTACATTTGTTGTTCCTCCTGGCCTTTGGCCTTGAACCTGGGGCCTTGGGATATATGTAGGACTGTTTCCAGGGTGTAGTAGACTGCTAGACCACCAGGGTTCACCCTTTATTACTTTATTTTGCATCTTTTATAACATTTCCACCTATCTAGGAAAGATAAAATTTTGGTATTACAATATGTTAAAAAGTGTGAGTTTGCCACACTCTGGTGGTTTAGTGGTTAAGTCTGCCCACATACACCCCAAGGATCAGCATTAGACCCCAGGGTGGGGCAGGGGAGGGGACAACCAAGGTGAACATCTAAATAAAACAAATAAATAAATGCTGCTGCTTCTCTGTCTGCCTGCCTGCTCACCTTCATTCCTGCCTGTACCTTTCCTTTAAAGCCCAAGGAGACCCCCGTTTGGACTTGGGGAGTGAGGGTAACCAAAATAAACAACTAAATAGGTAAACATGCATCTTCCTCCTCTCCCTTCCTTTCTTTTAAAAAAAAATGCTTTCAAAAGAAACCAGGTACGGTATTTGCCGCTATGAAGGACAGTGGTAGCAGGGTGATTTGTATTCAATCATAAGCCTTTTAGATTTTGTGATACCACGTTATTTAGTGAAAAAAATCATGATAATTGCCCAAAGTTTAGTACAAAATCCATAAAGGAGCAATAATAATTCTCTATTAGTTAAAGGCCAAGTGTGTATGGTTACTTCATATTGTCCTTACCTACTCCCCACCCCATATGCTTCTTTAGCACAACAAGAGAGCATGTAACAGACTTAGCTGTAAGATTGTTGGGAGAAACTAGTAGTGGCTGTCAGTGATGGTGGAAGAGAAACTCCTGCACCTAAATAACTGGTTGTTTATTTTCTTCCCTTCTCTTGACATATTTCATAGACTTCAAATCCCAGCCTGACCCATCCCCAGTTCTTAGCCAGTTGAGCCAGCGACAGCAACACCAGACTCAGGCAGTCACTGGTCCTCCGCCTGGGTTGGAGTCCTTTCCTTCCCAGGTGAAACTCCGAGAGTCAGCACCCAGAGACAGCACCTCCACTGTGAACAAACTCTTGCAGCTTCCCAGCATGACTGTTGAGCATGTCGCTATGTCTGTCCACCAACCACAGCCTAAACACATCAAGCTCTCCAAGCGGAGGATACCTGCGGCTTCTAAGGTGGGTATTCCATCGTGAAGTCACAGTCCCAGAGGTGGATGCATTTTAGCATTAGTTTGATTGTTGAATTAGTAAGTCTCAGAAACTGATGTGTTTATTGAGTACATAGCTAACTGGTTTTTGAGGAAATCTCCATTTCTGAGTGACTGGGTTAAGACTAGAGGGAAAGGATTTGCGCTGAGAGACAATTAAAAGATATAGGTTGGCACCCTTGGTAGAATGGCAGTTAGGTCAGTCACCAGCAGAGAAGCGCATCCACATATAGCCCAAGGATCTGGGTTTGCATCCTGGATCTGCGGGTGCGGGGAACAAACAGTAGGAGTAACTAAATAAAAATTGAATGGGTTATATCTTTCTTTTCTCTCTTTCTGCGTTTCTGTCTACTTTCCTTCATTCCTGCCTGCACCTTTCCTTCCTTTGGGCACCAGACCTAGTCCATATACATCCCAAGGACCAAGATTCAAGACGTGGGGCCAAGGGGGATCAACCAAGATGAACAGCTAAATAAACATTTCTCCTCTCTCTTTCTTCCTGGCTTCCTGCCTGCCAGTCACCTTCATTTCTACCTGCACCTTTATTTGTGTGTGTGTGTGTGGGCGGGGGGGGATCTAGATCAGAATCTGGTGGTTTTGTTTATTTAGCTGTGTCCAAAAGCTAGAGGATGAATGGTTCTTGACCACATAATGCTTTCATCAAAGGCCTCTTCTCTCTAAAAGTCACCCACTGCCACAACCTACCCTTATTGTCCTCAGAAACAGTTGGTAGCTCTGACCATTCTCCTGTTAACATTTTAGTTTTCTTTTCTTGTTTCCCCTGTCTCTTAAAAAAATGCTCTGTCTTTCTCCTCCTTTCTTCCCCTACCTTGTTATTCTTTAGGCCTGCCTGTAGTACTCTTTTGGCTCTGTTTTAGTCCTATGGGACTTGAAATCACTGGCCTCTTCTTGACATAATTGCTTTACTTTTTCAGATCCCAGTTTCTGCAGTAGAAATGCCTGGGTCAGCAGATGTCACTGGATTAAATGTTCAGTTTGGCGCCCTAGAATTTGGATCAGAACCTCTCTCTGAATTCGGATCAGCTGCAAACAATGACAGTAGTAACCAGATTCCCATCAGCTTGTATTCGAAGTCCTTAAGGTAAACACCTTCCCTCTTCTCTGGTGTTAACTGAATTAAGTTGTTTGCTGTAAAACTGCATAGAACCTAAGCAGTCACTTGGTGGAAACAATATACCCTGTGATGATGGGTTTGTGCAGCCTACAGCGGTACCTTATTCTAGAACTTTTCTTACATCATCTTATAAAGAAACCCTGTGCTAACTTGTTCGCAGTCACTTCCAGTTTTCCCCTCTCCTCATTTCCTGGCAACTAATAATCGGTCTCTGGATTTGCCTGTTTTGAATATTTCATATAACTGGAATCATGCAACATGTGGCCTTTTGTGTCTAGCTATTTCCTCCTAGTACAGTGTTTTTGAGGTTCATCCATGTTTTTCCATTTGTTCATTTAATTTCCAAATAATCTACCATATCTTATTTTATCCATTCATTAGTTGATGGCCGTTTTTGTTGGTTCACCTTTTGATTGCTATGAATCATGCTGCCAGGAACTTACAAATTTTATGTGCTTTCAGATTTTTTAATGAATGTACCTAGGAATTGCTTATCATTTGGTAACTCATATTTAACCATTTGAGCAACCATCAGACTTTTTCCACAGTGACTGTATTATATATTCTTACCAGTAATCTTTGTGAAATGTGATTTTTGCACATCTTTACCAACACTTGAATTTCCATCAGTGGAATGAATATTATTGACAGAGAATCCAGATTTTAGAGTTAATTTTTCAGTGACTTTTTCCACTTTCTAACCTGAAATTTGCTGATCCCCTTTCTAAAGATGGTTTTAGACATCTGGATTCTTTAGAGGTTCTTAAAGATGTTGCCTACCTTTCAGTTAGGTGGACTGACTCTTAGGAGCTGGCGGGATTATTTTCAATTATCAATTGCACTATTAATACATTTGAGGATGGCAATGCAAATGTGTAGCTACAGATCTATTTAATTTAGAATATGACAGTGATGAAAGTTTTCTTTTCAGTGATTCTTTGAATACCTCTTTACCAATGATCAGTGCCATGCAGAACTCAACGTATACGACTTCAGTCATTACCTCCTCCAGTGTGACCAACTCATCCCTGAGCTCCTCTAGTCCAGTAACGACGTCTTCCTCCTATGACCAGAGTTCTGTGCATACAAGGATCGCATACCAAAGTTCTGTGAATCCATCAGATTCAGCTCCAGTAACCATCACGGTAAATGGTGTTTCAGGTTTCTCATTTTAGGGAATCGTAAATCTTATTTGGATCTCAGTGTGTTCTTTAGGAAATTAATTTTTATTTTTAAAGGAATGGTTCAGGTAGGAATGAAGGTAAGCAGGCAGGCAGAGAGGAAGAAGCATCTTTGTTTTTATTTAGTTGTTCACACTGGTTGCTTCCTCCTGGATCCAGGACTCAAACCCAGGGTTATGTGCCTTGCTCCTTTGGAGGCCATTGACCTAACCGCTACTCCACCAGGGCGCACCAGGAAAATAATTTTGGGGAGATGAGATTTTCTTTTAAAAATTGGTAACCTTTTGGGTTGAATCTTGTAATTTATTGAATTTGCTCATAGTATTTCCTTTTAAACCTATTTGCAAGCACCCACACACAGGAGAGGTCTTAGTATAAGGGTACACTGTAAACTCTGTAGTGATTTAATGGGGTAGGAGGGGAATAGAGTCTTATCTGTAATATTTTACTCTCTTATAAGTCAAAGATGTTCAAGCATTATAGTGAGAACAACTTTAAAGACTGGAAAAGAACATAGGAATAATAAAAACAGTTGAATAACCTACCAGAAGAAAACATAACCAAATTTCTAAGAGTCTTAGGAGATATTTCTCCAATTCAAGCTAAGAGTTTTTTTTCCTCCTTTCCTTTTGTTTTCTTTTATGTTAGGTGTTTTCCTAAAACGTCTCATGATACCTGGCTGCTGTCTTTTTTTTTTAAAGAGGCATGAAGGCAGGTGGGCAGGCAGGAAGAGAGGGAAAGCAGATTGATTTATTGATTGATTGCTGTTGTGGTCATTCATCCCTTGTCCTGGGTTGTGAATGTGGGTCCTTGGGCTTTACATGGACTATCTCCCAGCTGCTGACTTCATACCTGAGCCATTAGCATATACTCAGGCTGCCATCTTGACGCTGAAAGTTCCACTGCAGTGTTAGCTTATGGAGTAGGTTGTTGAGTGTGAACTTAGATACGGACAGCCTGGGGAAACATTTTTTTGGGAGCGAAAGGACTCTTGCCATCCCTTCAAGTCTCATCTATGGAACTTGTTCAGACTCTTCAGGAGCTCTTCTTCCAGTCTTTTCTGTAGGATCTGTGCTTGTCTCACGGTGTCTTTAGTGTCTAGTAGAAAAAGGAAGGCTGCTGTCAATATTCATTTTATCTACATTAACTTGTCCATCTTTGTTTTTATAGTATCCCTGGCCATTTGTCACCCTCTTGAAGAAGTTAGAGACTGTGGGAGGTAGAAGGTGAGCGAGTAGGTATTTGTCCTGTGCAACGAGAGGTAGGGGATCTGGCCCAGCGTAATCTTCAATAAATTTTTATACATTTAGTCCTGTCTTTCACTTCTACAGTTACTTGATATAGCTGTAAACTGAATTACTTATATTGTGTTGTTTCAGTTTTCCCTGCTACTGGCTTAAAATTTCACTTTACCGGGTCAGCATCATCAGTTACCATCCTATATATGCTTTCTAGTCTATGAAGTTTTGTTGCGTTCATTTTTTCCCACCTGTATTTGTCTTTTCTGGATTTATGTATTTTTAAGAAAGTCTTGTATTCTTGTTCTGTCATCTTTAACATGCGCTTTGTAATACAGCAACTACTAGTCATATGGAATAGATTATTTAAATAATTTAAAATTTAGTTTCACAGGTACACTAGCCACATTTTAAATGCTCAATATGTAGGTGTGGTTAGTGGCTGCAAATAGGAGCATGCACATAAAGAGTATTTCCATTACTGCACAACATTCTATTGGACAGAGATGCCTCTATGAGTGTCTAAAATATAAATTAAACTGTGCTATCCAGGCTTACATCTGTCATCCCCGTGACTTTTCAGTTCTAGCTATAACTTTGTAACTTTTCTGCTTTCTGATAACACTCATTCCTTGCTGGGCTACTTAAAATAAAATCCCTTTGGATTTATGATCTCCCTTGACCATTTGATAGATTTGTGTGATGGTTACTAGTCCTGCTCCTTCTTTCATTTTTCTCTTTGTGTGTTTTTGATAAGACTCTTCGGGGTTTGTCCTGTTCAGGATGCATATGCTTCATGTCATGTAGATATGTTTAGTGAATGGTGAACCCCAAGTTTAGAGGGAGGCAAGGCTTGGATTGCTCTCCACCCATCTTTATATATTGGTGAAATGTGTTGTTTTCTTTCTCTGACTTTGTTGTGTTTTAACTTGTTTTTTACCTAACAGTAGTTTTATTGTCTACATTTATTGTATGTAATCTCAAACTGTTTTGAGGATAAAATGTAACATTTCATGAACAGTAATTACACTGAATTTGAAACAGAAGCTGTAATATTTATCTTTTTCTTCAGTAGTCTTGACACTTATAAGCAAGCAGCCTCTGTTAGCTTCGTTCTCCCACGCAGGGAAAATGTCTGAGCCTCGTAGGCCCCACTACCCACTGACCATCTAATGCCATGTCTCCCTGCCTCAGTCTGGGGAAGCATGAGTCTTTCTTGTGTCCATGCCGGCAAAATGCCTCGTGGTTAACTCCTACCAGTTGATTCCAGAGTCTGCTCTTTTGGGGATGACCATCCTATCCTAACCTTGTCTTTCTCTGCTTAGTTCAGAAGAGCCATGTTTTGAAGGGATACCTTTTTTTCTCTTGAGAACCGTTTTGCTAACAATATAAAATATAATTATATGAAAACTGTCTTTGTTAAGATTTGGAAACCTTTTTTTGCATGAGAGTTTTTAGGAATCAGAACATGCATGAGACAAAAAAGCTCTGATGATTTACAATAATGAGAGTTCCTAAGTTTTTTTTCACTTTTAAATAATTTTTAGAAATGTTTTATTGCTTTCTTTGATTCAGGTCTTTAGTTGTATCCTTGTTTATTTCCTAAATACCCAGTCTAGTTTTTAAAAATGTCTCCTCGGGATTTATTAAGAATTTGTTGTATTGTGTCATCTCTTATTTAAAGAAAAAAAAAAACACACTATTTTTCCCTGCTTATACTTTGTGTGTAACTAAATTCCCTGCAGAGTCATCTGGGTTACCATTTGATTTTACTTTTTTTTCCTTCCTTGTAGAATGGGCATGGTGGTGGTAGTCGAAGTCAACAGACACTAGACAGTAAGTATATCAGCTAAATGTCCTTGTCATTGTTGGTGAAAAGCCAGTGGAAAAAGAGCATAGATAGCCTTATGGGGGAAACCAGAGGCCACTGGTTAAACATATGAAAAAGAGTCTGTTTATACAATTTTTCCTATTAACTTCTGGTTCGATGTTGGCATCATTTCTTTGGCAGGGTTTAGAAGGCCATCTAGACGTTCTTATATGACCAGGTTGGAGCTGTTAGTATTATTAGAAATGTCACAGGCACAGCGAGGAGGTGATATCACTCTGCCCTGGTCAGACTGCATTCCACATGTAAGGATTTAAAATATGCTTTGCTCATAGGCACAGGTTCTAGATGGTCAGAGGGCCCTGCAATAACGTAAGAACTCACACAATAGTAATTGGTGTCATGGTTCAGGAAGGGTGTGCTCACTGCCTTCAGGACTGGACGTGCTACCGTTAAGAAGAGATCACGTTGCTCGCTGTCGATACCTGCGAGGACGTGAGGGACCCTCCACCCCCGGACTTCACTCCAGTGCAGCTCAGTGATGGCTGTAGATGGTGCAGGCGAGCCCTGTTTGCTATTTCTCTTCTTATTCTTGGCTGGCTGAGCTGTGATTGTTTTTGGTGGAGTTTGTTTGTTAACCATAAAGAAAATCGGTACCCACTGTTGGGTACGGAAGCTAGAATTTTAGGACTTTTTGAAATACGGTTATGGAATTTTGCTAGACCAGCAGAGGGCCTCAGTCGGAACTGAAATGACAAATATGACTTGCCCAGTGTTGTTTTGGTATTTACTTGGCCACCATAGCTGTTTGGAATATGCTGGTAGCGCAAAGATCGCATGTCAGAGGAAGTTCTCATTCCACAAGCTGAGGTGGCCAGTTTCTTGTTTCCAGGCATAAATAGGGTCTAGAACATATAGAGGTGTACTAGATTATTGGTGTTTTTCAATGAGACGAGACGGGAAAAGTCTGGAAAACGTAGCGTGTATTTTAGATGGACTATTTTTGTCTCCCTCTTTTCTTCCCCATTGTTCTCCCCTAACCTTACCTTGCCCTTCCTCCATCCTCTCCTCCCTTCCTCCCGCACTTGTCTGTCTGCCTGTCACATACACACACACTCACACACTCCGTTCTTTGAAAGAATTTCTGTGACCCTGTTGTTACTGCTGGCTGAGACCGGGAAGAAACTGGGGGTTTGACCTCCAAGAGAAGGACATCTGTATTGTCTCCATCTGGTTCTCTACAGCAGCTGTCACCTGGTTAGAAGAGAGAAGGCCTTAGGAATGAAAACACTGCTATAAGAAGTGACCAAGTTTTGGGGTGACTCTGTTTTTCCTGTGTTTGTTTTCAACTTGTTTTCCTTTTAGCGATTGGTGTGCTTTCCTTTGGGCTCCCAAGGAGTCTTGCGAGAGGGGAAAAGCTGATTCTCTTCTTCCTCACTGGAAAAGACAATGATGTTTTATTTCCAAGCACATAGCTGAGTTGTATGTGCTGATAACACTAGAACTGAGTCTTTTCTGCAGCCTGGCTAGGTTGTATTCAAATTCTTCTGAAAGCCTGAGAGTTTATGTATGCTGAGCTTGTTGAGAGCACGTGCTCCCTGTGCGTTTGAAAGGCAGTGTTGGACAGCAGGTGTATATTCTTCCTGAGGCATCTGTACCTACACAATGCATGTACCCTGGGCTCTCAACCCCCACCTGCTCTGAACTGACCGAACTTTCACAAGGTCAGCCTGATTCCATACTGATTTGATGATAGAAGCAAAGACCTAACCCTTGGGTGGACTTGCTTGTAGATTTTCACTGTTCCTTCTTGGGCCTGTGAGGAAAAGTTGCCTTGTATTTTAATTGTACAGATCAATCTCAGAGTGTCTGGCCCTTTCTGGGTGTGGCCCAAGATTAGGTCTATTTATTCTTTGCCTGAGGCTTGTGTATCCTTTTGGTATTCCTATATGACAGAGAAGGGACTGTCTGTTGACTTATTTGGGCATTTTTCCTGGTGAATGTAATTTTATATACGTCTCAGCCGAGCCTGACATTTCACAAGATGTCGAGCATATTTCAGATACTTGGGATTGGCTTTGGAGCTAAACAGATCTGTTTCTTCCAGCTGCTTCAACCGTTCCCGCTCCAAAGACCGCAGACCCTCCTTCCGCCCTCCCAGCTGTGGGCTCCCTGCCCAGCACCGCCTCCTGCACCACGCTTCTGTCCTCTGCATCCCAGCACACTGCCACTCCGCCCTCTTTGTCCCAGCCTGGTGACCTGTCCAGCAGTCCCCTCTCTCAGCTTAGCAGGTATGGGGATAATGCGCGCCCAGAAGGAGAGGCCCGTTCAGGTGAAGTCCAGGAGCTCATGGGAAGGCCATTCCCATGAATGAACTCTGCTTGTTGTCCCCAGCACAATGGCACTATCTTTGCGATAACACTTTCGCGTGAATTTTGGCTGGTCGGGGGTGGGGTCTCAGAAGCACGAGACATAAGAATCTTGCCTGTGTTTAATGCCTCTGCTGTCACAGAGCCAGGGGGTCCCTGCTACTCTTAGACCCTTAGGAAGGTTCCCTAAGGCTCTCTTCCCAGCTATGGGCTGTGGCACTGTGATGTGGAATGAGAAGATATGTTGGTTTTCTGAGGTTTCCAGTTTGCACTTAGCATGGCTTCAGAGATCAAGTTATTAGAATAGGGTGTAGGGTGTAGGAAAATGGGTTTAGTTTATCCTCACCTTATGTCTTCTGAGTAGAGTTCACTTCTCTTCCCCCCACCCCGCCTCCCCAGTTGGGAGCCAGAGCATTTTATTCAAATTCTGGCTTTGATGAGAACCTAGGTTCTGATTCTGGCAGTCACAGATTTAATGGAATCTCCAAGGCTGTTCTAGTGCAATCCTGTTGTTACTTTTTAGTCTAAAGAGCAAATGGACTGACTGAAGTTGGCTTTGGAAGTGTCTCAGGCCAGGAAATGCCAGATCCTCATGACCACTGTCCTTTTAAATCATTTCTAATCACCAAAACATCTACATTGGGTTTCAAGGTGATAAGGAGCGATGGGTGTGAAGCTGGGGCTTCCCGTGAAGAAAAGGGGCAAACTAATTCCCTGATCTCCTAGACACATGGGCCCTCCCCCTGTGGAGTGACTTGATGGGGTGGACACATGGTGCTCTGTTTTGTCTTCCAGTTCCCTCGCCAGCCATCAGAACAGCCTTTCCTCTGCACATCCAGCACTCTCCTCCAGCACGTCACACACAGTAAGTGTCCTTTGGGGCCCCGCTGCCCACCATCCAACTCAGTGAGTTCACAACTTAGTCATGTGCAGGTTGGGTTTCACTTCGTGCATTTTAAATATCTGAGATGATCTCCACGTGCGTGGCTGAAATGTCTGGATCTAGTGCATGGGATGAGCTCTCTGTTTCCTAGACACCGTGGAGCACATCCTGCGTCCTGCGTTGGTATTTCTATGGAGGAGTCACTGTTCCACACCTGCTAACTCATGTGTAGGACTGTTAGGTGGTGAATTTGCTCCCAAGAATTCACTGAGCCCCCTGTTCACTATTGTATGTGTGGTTTTATTTTCTGGGTCTTGTTATTGTGAGACATTTGCAAACTTTCAGAGGGAAGTGGTAGGCTCACTGCTAACTTTAGCTTGGGTTTTATTAAAGGCAAGTTTAATCAAGAGCATTGTTTTGGGGTAATCCTCTGTTACTTTGTGAAGGACATTGAAGAGGAAATGCCTGAAGGGAAAAGGGAGAGTGTATGTGCAGATAAGCAGTCTTTGCCGCTGGGACATGCATATACACACACATGCATGGATACACACACATGTAGCTGCAGATGTGTTTGTACATCTGAGAGTGACAGTCCTTAGCCAGTCAATTCTAACTCTTAATTATGATCACAGGGACCTGCTAGTTGTGGCATTAGGTATTCAATTTACTCTTTCCTGGGTCATCTTATGTGGCTCAGAGGCAGAGATGCTGGGAAAGTTGATATTGAAGAAGGAAGTTGTGTGTCAAAGAGTAATCCCTCAAGGTACGTATTGAGGTGTGAAGTGTACAGTTGGGAGGATGGTTTCAGCAGTAGTGCTCACATTAGACTGTGGTGGGTGAGGAGTGAATGGTTGTGAAATGGTGAGGCCGCAGGGCAGTGGGAGGATAGTGTGTGAAAGCTGGGAGAGACGCGCGCAAGGACTGCTGAATAGAAAGGTGCCTGGAAAGACCGCAGTGTCCCTGCCCCGAGACTCTGGCAACGTCGGAAGAGACGTAGCTCTAAGAAGGGAGGAGGGGGAGTTGCGATTCTGGGGAAGTTGGTTTCCTTACACTTCAGACGGAGGTGACGGGATATTCTCAGTTTCATCCTTCCATCAGGAGCTGATTAGCACTGTGGCTTTCAAACTGGTTTCTAAGTGAAATTTCATACATAATTCTGTCATAAAACAAAGAGACCATCTCTCTGTAGTGGAGCACACTCTGGATGCTTCTGCCCTCCTGCCTGTGCCCGCTCTGGCCAATGGGAGCCCTCGGCAGTGGTCCCCGTTGGCTTCCTGTCCTGCCGTGTGCAGGGAGCCCAGCGCTGTGCGCACACGGGTCAGTGGCGCTGCCGTCACCAGAAACCCTAAGTCATAGTCCCGCCTGCCACGTGACACAGTTGCCACGCTGTTAATAGAGTCCTGATATTCGATAATGCAAGACGTGAAAAGATAAATACTGAAGTTTTTCTGTCTGCTCTTGGTTCTGTCTTCCTCACATTTTTCTGTTTCTCTAGAGGTTTTTACTTTTAAAACCCATAAAATAGATAACGCATGAACATAGTCATTTACTTCTGCCTCTGCCCTTTTTCTTTGACTTTTTCCTGTATCATAAGTGGGAGTATTCCCTATAGAGTGTCTTCAACTTTTTGTCCCTCCTTCCCCCATACTGTATCTTAGAGATGTTTCTGTGTTGAAACAAAGTTCTTGGTTCTGTTCTCACAGCTCTTGTACCACATTTAATCTGTCCTTCACTGACAGAACTCAGAGGCCATTTTTAGTCTTGATAATTCAATGTTTTCAAGTTTATCAACAAACATGGTTATCAAGATAATCCCCTACGTAGGTTTCATGTGCAACTGTGTTTACAGGGCAAATCCTGGAAGTGGAATTGCCAAGTATTTGTCATTTTATCCAAATCACTCCACGTAGCGATTTTAACCTGTTTTATCTCCCACTGACAATGAAGAAAATGCCCAGTTTTCCCACAGTCTCCTCGAAATGGTGCTAACGAATATTTGCATTTTTCTCTTTTGTTAGGAGAAAGATGACCCCTCAGTATAGTTTTTAAATTAATGAAAGCAAACTTCTTTTGTACATATTTGAAAGTCATTAAATTTCTTTTTCAGTGAGCTGTTTCTATTACCCATTTTTCTGTCAAGTTCTTCGTGTCTATTTCTAGACACTATATTCAGGAAACTAGTAAGGAGCCCTTTGTGATAGGGGAGGTATAGATATTTTTACTTGATTTATCGTTTCGTAAATATATTTGCTTTTTATATAGTTAGATATATCACTTCTTTGGTTGTCTTAGGTAGGTCTTTCCCACTTAAAGTTATAGAAGGAAATCTCGGTGTTTTCTCCTGCCTTCCATGGCCTTCTGAAGGTTTGGTGCTGCTGTGCATTTGTGGGCCTGTCCCAAGGAGCTAACATCACAGCCCTACTGAGTAGACTGAGCCATTTGTCTAGGATGGAGTCCTGTTAAGCCAGTAGCTTGTTGGCCTCACAGGTCTTGAGAGGTGAGTGGCAGAGACAAGAGCCCCGTCAGTATAAGCTGAAGGTGGGAGAGCTTGTTGGCTGACTCTTCAATGCCTTTCAGTAGGTTAGGAACTAGTTCTTCAGCAAACAACTCTTCTATGATTTCCCCCACTCCCTAAAGAGTGTTCATTTTTTGTCCTGTGCTTAAGTGTTCAATGGTTGAATGACCAGTGACACCAGAATGCAAAAGTCAGAGCTGATTCTGTGGCGAGTGGTCTTGGGTGGTCAGCCTGGCTTCATGTACAGGACTGTGGAGCAGGTGCTGAGGCAGCTCTGCCATCACCCTGCCCCGGGGTCTCCTCCCTTGCTTCCGTCCATCTTTGCCTTCCTGGATGGATCTTGTTGACCGCACATAGCAGCCGTCCTTCTGGTAGGCTCTGGTGGCCTGCAGGGTATCAGCAGATTCAGAGCAAACGCCTCTCTTGGACAACTGTGACTTCTAATTAGAGCAGCTAAGAAGCTCAGTGAAGGAAGTCTTCAGGAGGCTGGCTGCCTGTGGTCAGCTCTTCGGAGACCATGTTTTTTCTTTAAGGTGGCTTCTTAGTCATATTCATGTGGTTTGTGTTCATGACTGAAGGCTTGTTAGGGTGCCTTATTTCAGATACCAGAATACAAGGATTTTTGATTATAAAACTCAATTTTAATTGTCTTGATCCTTAGTTTATGAGTTTTTTTCTAACAGCCTAATCTGGCTTCAGTGTGAAGGGACCATAGTGAGGACTGAGCAGAGCCCCGCCCTTGGCGTCTTGAACCTGTGGGTACAAATGCCAATTCGGGTTCTCCCCTAGACTCATGTGTCCTGCTGACTTTTGTTTTGCCAGCATGCCAGTGTGGAGAGCACCCCTTCCCGCCAGCCCTCAGCCACCTTCTCAACAGCAGCAACCTCCGCCTCGAGTGCCACGTCCTCAGGGCTCAGCCTGCCAAGCGGCATTAACACAGTGAGCAGCCTCTGCCTGGGTGGGACCACCGCGAGTGCCCCCAGCAGCAGTACCAGGGCCACGCCCCTGGTGACCTCAGGTGTGTGCTCCAGAAGCCTTTCCTGTCTCCCCTGCCCCTTGAAGGTGCACTCTTTATCTTTCCATGGGCAGGATGTGGTGGGGACTCACAAGCATCAGGTCATCGTCTCTTTCCAGCCTTGCTTTCGCTTGCTTGTCCTCTTGAGGCCTAGTCCTTCCGGCACCAATGTGGGGATGGGTGGAATTAGTCTTCTGGGTGGGCAGAATTCCTGTAGCTTTTGGACTTCCCTCTCTCCAGTTTTTTCTGTCCTTATTTATCCCTGGAACTGAGATGACAGTGATTGAAGGGCCAGGATACAGCTGTCCTGGGCTCCTCTGGGTACTTTGCGTTACTGCCCGTTAGCAAGGCGCAGGCAGTCTGTGCTGGCCACGCAAGCTGCGGTTTGAGAGACACGGCTGAAGCACACCCTTGACACCGTGTCTCTCCCAGCGCTGCCCAGCCTTCCTTCTGTTCTCAGGAGGCAGATTGTTACTTACGTCCAGGTTTGCTCAGTGCAGTGCGACCTCCAGGGACTTGGAGGGGAGCACAGTGTATCTCGTCTGGATAAAGAACCCGCTGTCGCGTAAACAGCTGAATGTGGTGGCACATGCTGTGTCCCTCAGCTACTTCCCAGCGTGACCCGCTATACCTCTAAGCTGCTGCCCTTCCCTCTTGGCCATGGCCCCACATGGCAGTGAGCTCCTGACTCCCAGCCCTTCCTTCACAGGAGCTTGAGAAATCCTCTTAGTGTTCTTCCCCTTCCCAGGCAAAGCACCACCCAACCTGCCCCAGGGGATGCCGCCACTGCTGCACAACCAGTACGTCGTGGGCCCTGGAGGACTGCTTCCTGCCTACCCGGTGAGCGTTCGTGCATTCCTGCCTGACCTCTGCTGCCGGCTGGCACCTGGCGGGGACCTGTCGGGGGGAGACCTGGGTTTTCTCTCTGTGAGCCCATCTCTGCCACCTGATCCCTGGATCTCGTCCCCATCGAGACGGGATCTCTTCCCACAGTGGTTGATTCAGGTCCCGTTTCTGAGTGTGTCCTACTCCCCATCCTTGTGAGCCTGGGCTTCCTAGGGGATGGTGTGTGGTCCCTAACACTGCTTTTGGCCCTCGTGCAGATCTATGGCTATGACGAGCTCCAGATGCTGCAGTCTCGGCTGCCAATGGTGAGTGGGATGTGGGGGGGGATTCACGTTCTTTCAGTGTCCCTTCACTCTTGGCCTTGATTGCCACCCTGCCTGGACCTCATCACCGCTGCTGAGAAAGCTGCTTCCTTTTGGTGGTTGTGCCTGGTGTGACGGATCTTGAAGGCCACTGCCTAGAACCTGGAATCCCCGAAGGCAATGCCCCCTCCTAAATGTGGGTCCTTTTCCCTTGCCACTTTAAAAAAAAAAAAAAGCTAAAGAAAACCATATAACACAAGACATGGAGGTTGCTTACCTGCCCTTAGAACTTTCAGTCTTTTCCTTTGAAGTTCCAGGCGGTGTCTTTTACCTCTAAGTAGCCGTCGGGGATGGCAGCACTGCTCTTCGGTCCTCAGCTTGGCGAGCAGTGATGTACCGCCGCCGTTCCTAAGAATGCTGGCTGTGGGGTCGCCTTGGCGGCTGCAGCCTCATTCTGAGGCCAGGTCTGCCTCTCTAGTCTGACTTTTGCTACAAGGATGAGGCACTGTAGGCTTCTCCATCTCCACTCCCTTCTTGGTTTGGGATTGTCTCAATTTGGGATAATTTCGGCAGCACAGGGCATCTGTCAGAGTCTTGGAGAGTAATAAGATGTTGGATATTTAGTGTCTCCATTTGATGTGGTCTTTCCTATTCCTCAGTGAGGTGTCCCACCTCAGCTTCCTCCGCACTGATGTTGCTCTCGCCTCTGCCTGGCAGGGGGTAGTATCCCCTGAAGGTCTTGTCTCTGAAGCAGCTCTTCCCCAGCGTGCAAATCTGCAGCATCACGCTGCTGCCCACCTCCTTGCAGAGGGCCCTGAAAAAAGGTCCCGAGCATGATGGCATATTTCCAAGGTAGTCAGCAGAACTTTGGGGTCTCTGGAGATGCCTTAGGGCTCTGGGGGAAACTGGAAGTGGCCCTGGTAACCCTGATGCTCAGGAGGAAACCGCGTAGCCATCTGGTCTAGAAGCCCCAGGGCAGCAGAACTGAGTGAATCTGCTTGTGGTCCTGGTCAGTCCCCCAGGAGTGGCTCAGCAGGATCCCGGCTCTGAGAGTCATCCGGCTTTGTGTTCTCATCACTTGTGTCTTAAAGAAATCACCTCCGAGCCTACCTTTTGAGATATATTGCTTTCACAGTCCTCATTGCAAACTTTTGCGAGTCCTCTTCAGTCTTTTTCTTTTTCTGTGACAGAACTCCCGCTCCGGGATTTCTCTATGCCTGTCCCAGCTGTGTTCCTTCTAACCCTTCCAGTCCTTCCTCCTGGGGTTCTGGCCTAAGAATACTGAGTTTCCTCGAGGTTCTCTGAGGATGAAGCAAAGGATTGAGGGCCTTTCCAAGTCAGGAGGGGAGCCCTGTGTGATTGTGGCCAGGCACTGTGGCCCACGAGACAAGCGTTCCCCTGGCCGAGGCCAGGGTGCAGTTCTTCCAGGACTGCCAAACCCTCAGTGGGGAGTGCCGGTCCTGGCAGGCCGTGCCGCCACAGCTCTGCTGTTGTGCCTTCGGCGTCCATCCACGATTCCCATCGACTCCTGTGCAAGAGCAGTGAGGAGCCATCCCTGGCCTTACCTGGGAGGGTGCACCAGTACCTACCTGAGATCGCTGTTAATCTGTTCCGACACTGCTCTGTCCTGCTGATTCCTCTTTAGCTCCGTGCAGCAACTTCCCTAGATTTTCTTTAGAATCGCTCCCACAGGAGAAGCCAGCATTTTGTTCATCAGCATCCATCTGTAGTGTAAAACATTTGAGATTGGGTCTCTCGTGGTTCTCCTTGGCAAAGGCTCAGATTGGCGACTGCCACGTTGCGCCACTCTGATGGGCACCATTTACTTTGAATTTTGTGAGTGCGGCCCTCCGGAGAGGTGTGGCGTGTGTGTGATGGCCCCAGAGTCTAGACTGTTCGGAAGAGTGGACTCACCTGGAGCACCTGTGGCCACCTGCTGGTCCTCACTCTGTGAGTGGGGTGAGGCCGTCCTCCTGATGGAGGTCCCCTCCACCTTCTGTCCTAGGATTACTATGGAATTCCCTTTGCTACACCCACTGCCCTTGCCAGCCGAGACGGGAGCCTCACTAATAACCCGTATTCAGGTTAGTCTGTTCTTGGGGCCAGAAGCGGGGGGACATACCAGCCTGTGGCTAATCCTTAAGAGACTGAAAATAGAGGCAGAAAGGCTGAGAACAGCCTGCTGGCTTCCTGTTACTGAGCCCCAGGCTGACTAACCAGGAAAAAAGTCAGGGCAGTGACAGGGTCTGTACTTTTCTTCTAGGTGATGTCACAAAGTTTGGCCGGGGGGACTCTGCCTCCCCTGCACCCCCCACCACGTTGGCTCAGCCACAGCAGAGCCAGTCCCAGGCCCACCACACCGCCCAGCAGCCCTTTCTGAATCCGGCGCTGCCACCTGGCTACAGCTACACCGGCCTCCCCTACTACACAGGCGTGCCCAGTGCCTTCCAGTTCGGGCCCACCGTGTTCGTGAGTATTCGCGGGGGAAGCGAAGGAACGGAAGCGCGAGTGGCTTTGGGCGGGGGTGCACATCCATTGCCTTGTCTCCTATGGTTGTGCCACCTCCTGCCTGAGGCTAAGCCACAGGGTACCTGACCTGCGCCCCCAGCCTTGTTTCTCCACTTAATGTCTCTCCTACTTGCCCCCCCAGGTCCCTCCAGCCTCAGCCAAACAGCATGGTGTGAACCTTAGCACCACCCCCACCCCTTTCCAGCAAGCCAATGGTTACGGCCAGCACAGTTACAGCGCAGGTGAGGGTGCTCCCAGCAGGGCTGGATGTGGCGGGCCGGTCTGCCTGCTCACACATGAATGACTCTTGCACCGCGCGCCGTGCTAGGTTATGACGACCTGACACAGGGGACAGCAGCTGGAGACTATGCCAAGGGTGGCTATGGTGGATCATCGCAGGCACAAAACAAGTCTGCTGGATCAGGCCCTGGTAAAGGTACGGCCTACCCCTCCTTTCCAGGATCGAGGCCCAGCGTAGTCATCTCCTACCTGGACTTGACTCCTGCTCAGGGGAGGCTGGAGCTCGGTCCACCTGCTGTTGGACCAACTGCTTCTCCTCCTAGGAGCCTCTGTGTCTTCAAGCACCCCTGGCCTACCGGATATGACCGGTTCTGTCTACAGTAAGACTCAGGTGAGAGGAGGGAGGACAAAGCGGAGCGGGTAAGTTGGTGGGCGGTACAGCCCAGCCTGGTCCTCACATTGCCTGTTTGCCTTGCAGAATTTTGAAAAGCAGGGATTTCATGCAGGGACCCCTCCACCATTCAGCCTGCCCTCGGCCTTGGGTTCAGCTGGGCCCCTAGGCCCTGGAGCAGGCCCTGGTTATGCACCCCCACCGTTCTTGCACATCCTGCCAGCCCACCAGCAGCCTCACTCGCAGCTGTTACACCATCACCTTCCACAGGATACCCAGGTGAGCCTCTTGCTGGAGGCAGCCACCCTGCCTTGGGCCGGGGGTGGTTTTCCAGCCTTTGACAGCCGCCTCTCCTCCCCAGGGTGGCTCCAGTCAGCGCAACCAGCCCAGTTCCCTGCAGCCCAAGTCTCAAGCCTCCAAACCGGCCTATGGCAACGCTCCGTACTGGACAAACTGAACGTGGAGAGGAGTGGGCTGGGGCAGGGTATATCCCAGGCAGCAGAAAACACACGGCGCCCATTTCTGGGATCCCAGCACCCTTTCTAGAAATCCTGACCCTGACCCGTCAGCTGAGCCCCTGGGGAGCCTGCTTCTCACTCACTATTGTATGTAATGTATTTATGTATGTATTTGTAAATGTGAACGGAGTCTTGGACCCGGGGGTGCTGCTGCTACTCCCAGCCAGCATCTGCCCTCCCCACTCAGGCCCCTTCTCGCTGTAGCAAAAGCAGCCTCCCCCACAGACCCTGCCCAGCAGGCTGCTAGAGGCGGTGTCTGGAAGGGCTAATTAGGGCAGTTTGGGTATTGGGGTCAGGCGCCAATGAAGAATCACGACTTACCTTGCTCCCTTGTAAAACGTTTCACTTTATCCCCCTTTTTGAGAAATTGGTCCTTTTGTCATGTTCCCCTCCTGCCAAATCTTGTTCTGGGAATAGCAGAGATATCCCCCATCCAACATAAAACTGGGCACGTCTGTCTTTGTAAGCAACTGGGGCTTCAGCTTCAGGTCTGGTCTTGGCCTCGGACCTGCCTTCATCTGGCTGCCCACGTCTCGCGTCTAAATAACCGGAATGTGTGCTTGGAGGTGTTCAGTCAGTCAGCTCCCTGTTAGACAAATCAAGATGTGCTTTCACCTCAGCAAGGGCACGTCTCTAAGCAGAAGCTCCTCTGCCAGCTGTCCGGAACCAGGTGGGCAGCTGGCTCAGGGGTTTCTCTTTGGCCCCATCTCCGCCTAATAAAGTTCTGAGAGCATGCTCAGTCTGTGTGTGTTGATTAAGGGGTAGTTTGGCTTAGAGGCCATCCTCCTAATGGTTCCAGGCACTGTGATGTCACCAGGCTGAAGTGGGGCTCAACCCCAAATAGCATTTAGGGAGTGAAAGGGAAATGATTAACAGCTGACACCTGGCAGGGCCTGAGCAGTGTTTATCTAATTTGCTTTTAGTACAACCCTAAAGATCTTAAGGGATTCTCTGACAAGTTTGAAAAGAAACTGCTCTGGTATCCAGCAGGCATTCTTTTACCAAATCTCAACTGAAATTCTGGAACAAAGGTTAAGAACTTTAAGAGGGTTCTAAGCTAGAGAATAAGTTTGTACAGCCAAGCTAGCGCTCTAGCCTTTGTTCCTCATCAGCCAAACACAGCCTTGACTGGACAGTCAAAGGCTTTGGTGGAAAAGGTGACCCATGAGTCAGAGTGGGGTGAGGCAGGTAACTGGGCTCTAGGCTCTATATCGGCCCCAGAAAGTCTCAAGCAACCATTCACCTGGTGCCAGGATTCTGACTTCTTCCCTACACTAGCCCAGTTAATTCCCTCATACTTCGCCATCAGCAGACAGGAGGCAGATCTCCCCCACTTGCCTGATACAACTGTGCTCCAACATGGCAGGAAGCTCGGGGCATTATATACCTCTCGTTTCAGTCCATCCCAGTCAAACCAAACAAAATCAGTGTTGCATCAAGTCAGTACACCAGAACCCGCCCGGGGTCAGTCTTTACCATACTTCCTGCTTTTGGCTTAAGTCAGTGGTCATTTTGTCAGATGTTGCTGTTAGCCCACAACTTGAGAGCCTGGCTTTAAAAATAAAGTATCTAAAACAAACCAATGTGACTTCTCTGATCCCTGCAGGAAGTTCACAGCACAAGTGACAAGGAAAATAACATTTGTCTCAGGAGGGTAGTGGGGCACCCCCATATCCCTTCACCAACCTCTGCTGACAGATTGTGCTCTAGCTCAGAATTAAGGCTGAAGACTGGCTGTGTCTTTAACAACCCGTCAAGCTATTATGGACGGGGGATATTCATTCTGCATGGAGTGAGTCGATCAAAAGGCAGGTCAGCAAATTTAGGGTTTTTTTTTTTTTTTTTTTTTTTTCCCAGCTGAGTCCTAGGCATAATCTGCAAGGGAGCAACAAAATATTGAGACACTTAGGTTTTTTTGACACAAGGAGGGGGGAAAAAAAGGGTCATCTCATGGGGAAGTAGCAATACAGGTATATTTTATTTCACATTTTTATTAGTAGACAGATGGGCAGAAAAAGACAAAATAAACCACTAAAGGGAAAAGTCAACACAAAATGCATCAGATAATCTTATAAGTTAAACTGAAGAAAAACTATAATTTCAGCTAAGAAAACTATTAAAGTCAGGTGTGTCCTGCTGGTTTCAGAAGAGTTGAAAATTGCATCTGAATCTTTTTATAATGTAAACCTTGTTTATCAGGATGGGAGGGATGGGGAGTTAACTTTCAGTGGAGAATTATACATTTTCCCCTTCAATCTCTTCAGTTTTAATCTCGCTGTACTATGTCCCAAACATACGGAAACCAGCAAATAAACAATTACCAGGAAAAGAAGGGACTACAAAAAGTCTAATAGAAAAGAACTCTGGAATGATATGAAAGAGAAGGGGCGAGGGGAAGACTTGGAAAAGCAACAACTAAATCATGATACTTTCTCCACCCAGCCTCAAAACAGACCTGCAGAGCATCCAGAGGCTGCCACTAGAATTGAAAGGAATCTAAAATGCAGGATTCTGAGTTCATGTTACACCAAATAACAGCACAACTATACTCTCAAGCTTCTGGGCTGAGCCAGAGGCCACACACTTCCAAAAAAAAAGACAAGTTTTCTCTTGAAACAGGATGTGTTCTCAGGACAGTTCTGGAACCAGCATATGTATTTTACGAGTCTGAAGCTATCAGTCTACCTGCTAGCAAACCAACACACTCCAGTCTTTTCTGTAACTGACTATTCTTAACCATTGGCAAACCCAGCCCTCAATAATATCCCAAAGGGTAGGCGGCAGGCACAACCTCCACCTGACTCTCTGGCTTCCTGAGTCAACATGCAACAGAGGCCAATGGGCCTGATGGGACAGGGCTGAGCAGCAGAGCACTTCCCACCGTGACAAGGTACATGGCCTGTCCTGGGAGAGAAATGAGTTAGCTGTAAGTGGGGTGGGAGGACGATGACTTAATCTTAGGATTCGCAAGAGTAAGACCAAGCAACAGGATGTAAATGGGTGAGAATAATCAGCATTATGAGAGAAAATCTGTAGACTACCTGGAAGCATTACTGGGAGCAAAAACCTTTCAACATCCTTTGAGTTTGCTGACCATTTTTTATCATAGTCTTCTGTTTCTGAATCTGACCAGAATCATTTAATTCAGGGGTACAAATAGCCCTGACTCCATGAGGTCAGACAGATTCTGGCTCAACAGTGTCCCATAGATATGCTAGAGCATTTTAAAAATCCCCACTTACTACTAAAACCAAACTTTAGAGGCCAAAAAAGGCTGCTGGGAATTAGCATGTTTAGAGAGTTTGTGAAGACAATGAAAACCCTGAGATAAGAAAGCAAGGAGGAGCTAAGAAAGTAACTATCCTAGAACCCATCCTACTCCTGCCCCTAATCAACCCTTTGGTTCTTCTGAGTTGACAATAATTCGTGTGCAGGGATGTGAAGTAGGATTGTAGTCAGTCTTTGCTGTATTTTCCAGAATCCTGTGATTTTACATTATGAAGATACTCCCACTGGAACACTACCCTTTTATGAACTAGCCCACTCCCACGTGAAACAAAAGTCACCTTCAAGTTCTGAAGTCCCTGGTTGGTGAAGGTTGATGGATCTCAGTATTGATTGAAGTAACACATGATTGAGATGGGGGAAATCAAAGCTGCAGCAACTGCACGGCAGGAAGAGAAGTGCCTGCAGTCAGTTCCCTCTGTCCTATCAGAAGAGTCAAAGCAGCCCAGGGCAAGCTCCATGCACAACTTCGGCTTGCTCTCCACAGCCAAGAGCACATTGGAAGGAGAAAACTCCAGGTCACATCCAATGAGGAAAGTGGAAACTGGCCACTCATCTGACATACATCCACAGTTATCACTATCAATATAAGCAGCTCAATGAAACCAAAATCTTAACACATGCACCTAGCATTAATACTGAGTAATTAAAACTTGCTACTTAAAAAACAAAACACAAAACAAAACCTCATGGTGAGAGTGTATCTTTGAGGGAAAGTTCATGTTAAATACATAAAATAGATGTTTCCTCTCCCAACAGTGGTCACCAGTAGTTTTGACTTTCTCCCCAGCAGCATCAACCAAAATTGAATAGTGATTTGTAACTCTGCTCACTAGGACTTTGTCTCTAGGACTCCACGCACACTAATCCCCACTCCCCAAACCCTTGGGGGAAGAGTATGAGGAGAGAACTCTACCCTTAAAATAAATAGCAATCAAGTGTTCAGTTCTATGTAAAGTATGAATATTTATTTCAGGCTTTAGATCCAATTCGATTTCAAAAAACAAAATCTGATTTCTTTCCTCAGAGTAGCTGAGGCCTCCATTTTAAGATGATTTCCTTGGAAGCTGAAGGGGCTCTGTGCCCTTAGGAACACATTTTCATCAGGCTTAGCACAAAGTTCCTGATGCCCGCTGTACCCCAGCCTTAACAAGGAGAAGAAACGAAATTCACCACCATGGGGCTGAACGAATGCACACGCACTAGTGTAAATGAGCAGCTAAACCTTGGCAAATCTGCTTTAAAAAAAGTTTGCTTTGTGGGGTAATTTTTTTCCATTTTCTTTTGCTACCCAGCATTTGCAACACTTGTGAACTCCCAATGGGTTCCCAGCTTTACACACATTAAACGTCTTGAAAGACTATTTAATTCTTCAAGAATCTAAAAACAGACCAAACGTGTTTTGCTGTGAACACTTTGTAGAGATGAAGTGAGGCAGGAATTGGGTTTAAAGGGGAAAAAAAAGAATCAATACAGTGATGGAAGGGTAAAGAATGCAAGAATTCAGACATTCTGTGGAGGATTACGTTCTCTCCGTTAAGAGGTCCATAAAAAGGAGCAAACTGAGATCCATAAGGGGAGTCAGCAGGAGCCACGTTTGTTTTCCCCACCCCCTGTGATAGGTTTTTGCTGAGGGGTCACTGCTAGGTCCCCACTTGCTCCCCTCCCTTTGGCCTGAGATGGCAGGGCAGTACAGGGGCACAGAAGGAGCACGTCACGACTCCTCATTCCCAGAATCATCATCATCATAACAGTCGGCATCTTCCTCCTCCTCATCTTCATCATCAATGTCGTCGTCGTACAAGTCGTCATAAAGCAAATCTGAGCTGTTGTCATTGGAAGGCACTTTAGTTTTGATGCAGTATTCCGCCAGGGTTGTGGGGACCTTCACTCCATCCTTTTCTGCTTCAGCTTTAGTGGCTGAAACCTGTTTTCTGAAGGGAGGACAGTTTATTTAAGTGTCTTGAAGAGAGACATAAAATCAATCTTTCTAAATAATCCAGATTCTTTATGATTGGTTTCTGAGCTTAACCACTTGCCTGACAGATACACTCTACTACACCAAAGACTGACCATCAGGTAGGTACATTCTAAAGGACACATTTAATAATGATTTTTTGAAGAAGTTTAAAGTAGTGGATCTCAAATCCAGAAATCACCTTTTTCCCACCTGATCATCTCACCACCGAATTCAGAATGCAGCCTTGACAAATCTTTAATAATCCTACATGTACATCCAAATATTTTACACACAAAGTCCCACATGACACATCTAACTTGATTCCTACAGCTTGATTCTTTTTCCAATTGCAAAACAGGTCACCTTGGTCTTTTTTTTAGTACCTTGATATTAAGTTGATTTTCTGTGTGATCAGTTAGTTGCTCTTCTCATCTACACATGGTTGGCTGCTTCTTGTCACTCAGCTCTGAGCTTAAATATCACCCCAGGGGACATGTCCTGACAACTCAATTTAAAGCAGCATCATTTCAACTCTTTCACATCCTAATTACCACTTTTTTTTTTTAAGTGATTTTCCTCATCTGTTTGCTTTTCTGTCATTTTTTCTTCTCTCACCACTCCAATTCCCCTCAGAATCTGAATTTCATTAGAGTGGCGACCTTGTCTTTTCCAGTTCCTTCTATTTCCCCAGTGCCTAGAACAGAGCCTGGCATGTACAGCTATTAGAACAAATGTTACCTGGATGGATGGAAGGAAATTTCCTTCAAAGTATAAAAATCTGAACAACCAAGAACTAGAGAAACTAAAATATCACCCCACTAATACCGATTTCCTTTTTCTGCCTCCTTATTTAGACCTCTTTGAGTCATTCTTGCTGCCTTTGCTGAGCCTGACCATCCTGATGTCCCTATTCTCTTTTGACTTTTAGCACTCTCCCAGGAACATCCATTCCATGGTTCTCATCACCATTTCTGTTATGCTGATAACTCTCAAGTCATCAGGCCTAGACCTTTCTTCTGAGCTTTAGAGCCCTTTTGAAGTCTGTATCCTAAAGCTCCATAGGAACTTTAACTCAGCAAATCGACATTACCATGTTCCACTGCTACAGCAAACTTTATTTTTCTTCTAAGAGTTATCAGTTCCTAAAGTTATACATTTCACTCCCAAAGTTCTAAATATTTTCTAATCTGTTTTAACATTCCCATTGCCATTATATCAGTTTAGTCTTTAACTTAACACCCATGTTGGTCCCCTGGTCAGTTCTTTTAGAACTCAAATATTCTGAAGATCCCTTTTCTTCCTAAAATCTTTGACACCTCATTACCTCTAATATATAGAACCCTACATTATGATTGTCATGTCTATTAAGACCTCATGGCTCTTTAATTTCTCATTACCTGAATATAAATTGTGATTTATGAAATAATGCAAAACTACTTTAAATTCTCTTGACATGACATGCACCTATTTTAGCAAATATTTAATTCTCTATTAAGAGGCTTTCCCCTTCCCATTTTTACCTGAAAATATTCTTGGTTATGAGGTATCATCTCTCCTAGAAACTCCACAGCATTATGTATTTTATATATATGTCCTCCCAACTGTATCTTATATATCTTGGATGCTTTGATAGTTGAACTCATCATATTACATGATTGCTGTTACAAATGCTTGCTAAGTAGACATGCCCTGGTGGCCTAGTGGTTTAGTACACTGGGCACAGTTCATATACATCCCAAGGATAAGGATTCTTGTCCTGGGGCCGAGGGAAACAACCAAGATGAACAACTAAATAAAAATAAAGATTTTTCTTCCTCCTTTTTTCCTGCCTGACTCCTATTTACTCACCTTCATTCCTGCCTGTACCTTTCTTTCAAAAAGAAATTTATATTCATGAATTCTTCATTTATTAAATTTGACTTTTCCCTTTCCTTTCCATTCCTTACTGTCCTGTGAAGAATTACCAACTTTTAATCTTCAAATCTACTAATCTTCTAAATGTCTATAATCCCTTTCTATTTACTTATACTAATTATTTTCAATCTTTAGTGTACTTCAGTCATCTAGGTGGTTGGTAAAAACTAGATTCTATCTTTGCAATTTCGTTAAATGGCTATAGATTAAGGGCGGGCCCAAAGTTGATTGCAACGGGCAGAAGAATTAAGAACTGCTGATCTGTATGATTCAGCTGTCAGATGACAAGCGTTTCTCTACATTGTTTTAATTTTTTCATACTACTGGTATAAAGACTAGATTTATATAACGAGGCTTCATTTGTATAAATTCTAGTATTTAGGACATCCTGGTAACTGAGCAGTTTAGTTCAACGGGTATAGTCCACATGTACCCCAAGGTCCCCAAATCAAGACATGGGCCTTATGGAAACAACCAAGATGAACAACCAAATAAAATAAATGCTTCTTCCTCTCTCTTCCTGCTTGCCTGACTACTCACCTGCCTATACCTTTCCTTAAAGAAAAAAATTCAAGAATTTACAATATACAGAATGTGCTAGAACTGTCTATCCCTTGGGGCTCTGTTTTAAGGATAACAAAACATATTAAAATGAAACTGAATTTATTGCAATTTAGTAACCTAATTCATTAAGAGATGAGCGGTTGAGGCACACTCTGGTAGAGTAGTGGTTGAGTCTACTGCCTCCAGCAGGCACAAGCCGAATACATCCCCAGGACCCAAGGTTCAAGTTGTGGGGTGGGGGGAAACAAGATAAATGACTAAGTAAAACACCTATTCCTCCTCTCTCTTTCTGCCTGCCTATTCATCTTTATTCCTGCCTGTACCTTTCCTTTAAAAAATGAGATAAATGGGTAAGCCAAACTGTCTTACACTTTTTTCCCCTTTTATACTGATGGAAAAACTAAAGACCCCGAAAACTAACCGACAGGTTACAGGAGGAGTGTCAGATCCAGGAATAGAAGCAGAGCCTCCTGAGTCTGATTCCAGGGTTCTGTGAAACCATACACTCATGAGTCGCTAGTAACGAGGCAACCAGAAGATGCTGCTATGGTCAAAAGGGTCAACAAATTATAGAGCTTCATTAACAAAAACTACGAAAACGAAACTACATGGAATCTCTGGAACGCCCTGGGTGTCTGCCAAATTTAATGGACAAGTTAAAAGTCCAAAATGGGATCCCTAAAATTACGAGGGAGAGTTTATATAGCTGACTAGTTCAGAACCTAAAAGTTCTGCAGCATTATCTTCATATGTGTGCTCTCAAAAGTCATATTCAGTCCCAGAGTGTCTCTTTCTACATTATAAATCTAAGTGAGAGAAACAATAAGTACATTTAAGTTCAATTTACACCCTTGGTTCTATACGAAGATGTGACATAATCAAATGAAGACAAAACAAAGCAGCTTACCTAATGATTTCAGCATATTCTTTGTCTTTTCCTTTACTGTCCCTCCATTTCCTGAACATAACCGAGGCATCCACATTGGCTGGGGAAAAGGTGTTGGGCTCATTAAGCAATGAGATTACACTTAACAGGATAGTCCTAGAAACAGAAAAAAAGGGTCAGCTATGAATATTCATGTTTACAGGATTCAAAAGCTTTTTAATTTAAGATCATTAGAACCTGGGGATAAAAAAAAGTGGAGGTATAGAAACTTTTCAGTAACATTTTAAAAGTTACAATTTAAGTGGAATAGGATAAAGAAAAAGTATTTAGCTTTAAGGCAATCTTTTCATGACAGTGGGTAAAAATGTTAACTTTATACATCCAGTTCTTAAGTGGCTGGTTAGGAGACATGAAAAACAGCCTTACACACAAATATATTTCTTTTTCATACTTTGCAGGAAAGAAGAATTAATCATGAAAATGGAAGAGAAGGGATAGCCTTGACTAAGAAGAACTAGTCTCAGAATATTAAAAATATTTATTAAAAAATATTTATTAAGCACCTACTATGGCACCAAGTGTGATGTTGGTTGTACAACAGTGAGCAAGTTAAGATGCCATCCCTGATCTACCAGGGATTTTAAGTTTAGTAGGAGCTATATATGCGCAATTTTCATCCACAAATTAAAAATTAGATACCTTAACCAAAATTTCTATTAGATAAAATAGCCACACACACACACAAAAAAACCCCACCACTAACAATAGTCTCCAAAATATGTTCCAAATTATTCCCAGGCTTTTATTTCCCTAAAAGCTATGTGCAAATACATAAGAAGAAAAAAAATGAGTGGATAAAATTAAATTTCTCTACCTTTTATCATTGGTGCGAGGTTATAGATTGTGTTGTTGCAAAATAGCCTTTTGCTCCTGGCCCCAAGCAAAAAATAAAGGGAGGGAACCAGGCAATTAGATGTTTGATTTGATGAAACCTTTTCCTAAAAAGGGTAAAGAGTTTCTGTTACGGGATTATACAAAATTATGGCAAAGGTACTTTTCAAAGAAAACTTTCTAATCTAGTTAAAATTAATTTATTCCCACCCCCCACCGCTTT
>RJWH01002595.1:0-129862 GCA_004363575.1 Solenodon paradoxus | reverse complement strand
AGGTCTAGATGAGCACTGTACACTTAAACCTGTTATGATGGAAATGTGTCTGTGTTATCTGATACAGTAGCCACTGGCTACACTAGTAGACCCATTGCAAGGTCTGAAAGGCACCTTGTACAACTAAAGAACTGAATGCTTAATATTTTGATTGATTTAAGTAGTCACATCAGTTAGTGGCAACTATATTGGAAAACATGGGTCTAGATGAAGCATATTAATTAGGAAATTTCCCCCATGAATAATTTAACCATATCTTATGTTTATTATGAAAAGAATATTAGGAAATACATTTTTAAATTATTTCCATTCATTCATTATTATAAAAAATTCACTTTTTAATATATACTCAAACTAAATTATAATGTTTTCAGAAGCATTGGACACTGCAGTAGAATAGCAGAATAGCACATTTTCATTTCCTCCCTTCATGTGGATAGCAGAATCTTTTTTTCACATGGGAATCCATTCAATGGTTCAAATAAGGTCAATCTCCTTTCCCTACCAACATACCACACTGCCATACAAGCAAATGATGTACCCACAGCAATAGAACTACCAGCAAGTGCTGGCCAAAGGACTTATCAATCTTGTCATGATGTTTGGTTTGGGGATATGTACATGACTCAAGCTAAAGTAAACCAGAATCCTGGCAGGAACGACTAAGATTCTAAACTAATAGCAGAAAGACTATTTATTCTTCAGTGGGTTGATAACTGAAAATAAAAGACTATAGAGCAGGTGGCTATCTCCGTCACCAAGAGGTGACAGCCTGTCAAACAAAGCCAAATTAGAGCAAAGAAGAATTGAGAACCTTTCACTAACAGATTCCTGATGCAATTCATATGCAATATCCTATTCAAAATTCCCCAACCAGTATGTTGTATATGGGTTACAGGTAAATTACACACCGATTCCTTCAAACACTGAGTAAGTGGGATGTTGAACAATATAAACCTCTAGAACATTAAATTCTGGCCAAAGGAGTAACTTCGGTTTACTATACTGTGATCTACAAATACTATCCTTTTCATTTTTTTTCAGTGTACCTAGAAAAGGTCAGAAAGCAAGGTCATTCAAAACTAAAATTGTCCATCACTTATACAAAATAATTTAACAGAGATGTTATACATTATGGTAAACAACTTTGTAAGGTACTGTTAACCATATTTTTATATAATGGCAAAATAAATGGCTAAGACAATAACTAGTAAAATTGAATTCTGAAGCTGCTCTAATGGGTACCTCTTTTTTTGTTGTTCCCATCTTTTATTGTTGCCAGTTTTGGTAACTGAAATATTCACTTATTGTATTTTTTGGGGGGTGGGGGGGGCACTGCAGAAGGTTCAGAAGGTCAACCATAGGTGAAAGAAGGGAAAGACTAACAAAACTATCAATTCTAACCCCAACGAAAAGGTCACTAATGCCGCCCATTAAAGGGATCATTTTCCTGCGGATGAACATAGTGGAAAGGATGAAGAAAACAGACAAGTCTTTTTCTGTCTATGTAAGTTCAGAGTTCCACACAAGCTTAAATTTTCAGTAATGACATGGAGATGCATTTATTTAAATTATCTTGTGTTACTTGGGTATACATTTCTTGGATTAGCAGAATAGACTTTAAAGGCTTATCCTGAGTTCCCATTGAGTAACTTCCCTGGCCTTTCTATAACAAAGATTTGAAGGAAAAGAGCTGGTTGTTTAAGTCCAGCAGCGTGAGTGTTTAATGTGTGTTACAATAAAGAACAGACCTAGTAACTAAGAATTTGATATAAAAGGGGGAAGGAGAGAAAGCTCGTTATATCTTTCCTCTTTTTTAAAAAAAATTCCCAGTCCCCCCAGGTTGTGAACTCGAGTTCATTTACATGGCCTGCACCGAATCACCGGAACCACAGGAGCACACCTTTAATTTATTGCACAATTTCAATAACTACCATTATTCCCAGAGTTAAAAATATTCCTAGAAATAAATGTGCTTCTCTCCCACACCTGCTCTAAGTTAGGGCAAGGGATTATGGTGGGAGTTTTCAGGGCAGAGAAATGGGGCCAAAATAGAAAAATGCCTAGAGGGGAAAAAAAAAAAAAAAAGCAGAGAAAATGATAAGCAAAAGCACAGTACTTTAACATAGTCTTTGAGTTCTTCTCAGATCCTTTAGTCTGCTTGAGAATCTTTGTCAGAGATGATTTAGCTATCATTTTTTTTAGTTAAAAAAAAATTTATTAACAAAACACCAAAAGACGAACTACAAACACACACATATATCCCAACTGGTGAAATTCTACAGAATTCTCTGAAAGTATTCAATGGAAACAGGGAAACAGAATTAGACATACATAACCCAATGAAGAATACTGTTTTATACATTTTTAACATAGACAATAGTCAATGAGATGGATCTGACTTTTCGGTTAGCTACTATGTCACCACAAGTACAGATTTAGGAGGGTGGAAAACTGGCCCTAGCACAGAAATCCAGTTTACGGTTTTCCTGGAATTCTGCCAGATTAAAGACTGGTATTGAAAGGACAGTTGTGCAAGACAGTAAATTTGGTGGTGGGTGTGGTATGATATATTTTATGAAGATTGAACTACTACACTTAAAACACAAAAATCATGGTGCACTCTTGTGAGGCAGCAGTTAGGTCTATCCCTCTGAAGGACGAGGGCCACATACCCCAGGGTTTGAGTACCAGGTGGGGGTGGGGAAACGACAGCAAGTGTGAAAAACTAAATGTAGATAAAGTGCTTCCTCCATCTTGTCTGCCTGCTTGCCTTCATTCCCGCCTGTATCTTTCCTTTACAAAAAAATTAAAGAAAAAAAATGAGTAAAAATGAAAACAAACAAAAACAACAAAAAACTGTTTTTTTCCCTCCAATGTATATACACATGCTCCAGGCAGGATATAAGATAGAAGTTATTCTTAAAAACATAAACAGAAGAGACCGGGGGGTGGGGGGGAGACAGAGTGAGATTCTTAGTTTATAGGGCTAGCATAATTTAATGAAAAGTAATGCCAAATCCATTTCTCTAGAGCTAAAAATTAATCCCATACATACTTATTACTAGCATCCTGACCCTTCCAGATGACCTGAATCTTTTTAATTGCACTAATATGGGTGGATCAGAAATACCAGAAGATGACACAGGTAAAATTCAATCCCCATGCTTTTTCAAGATAGGATAGGTGTTTAAAGAAAAAACTGCCAAAAAAGTCTGTTCTGATTGGGAAAATGTAGTACCTTATTTGGTTATATATTCCAAATAATTTTCCTTTATGCTGCTAAGTAAAGTTCCTACTGGGCATTACTGGAGTTGCTGCTCAGTGACATATCCCTAAGAACACATGGTAGGAATAAGGGTCTCAGATTGAAATACACAAAAACATAAAACTTTTAACACTTTAGTTTAAAAGGGAAAGTTAATCCACAAACAAAATATGGATTATTTACACAGGACGAAACTGACGTCAAGAGCAGTGGGACCCAAAGTGCAAACATCAAGAGAACAAAGAAGTAAAATCATCTTGGCCCAGAAGGGGGTTAACAAGAGCACTAGGAACAGCAGGGTTATAGTATTTCCTCTGGCCTTGCTTACTTTTGCTATCCAATGTGTGAAGGTAATCCTTAGTTCCCTGCCTTTTCAGTGAGCTGTAGAGATTAGACAAGAAAATATCCTAACCTACTCATAAGCAGTGGCCTCTGGAATGGATCAAAAAATCTGGTCCCATAATTTTTCACTATGACAAAGATTTATCCATGCTTTAAATGATAGCAAATCCATACCAAGACCACTTTCCTAAATCAAGATACTATAGTAGGCAAGTAGTTGTGGAGAAGGTGCCTTAGAGAAAGCAGTTGTGAATTCTACTGCAAGGTCTGAGAAAACCGAAACTGTTCCAACTGTACTCTTTGCTGATTAATGCCTATTCCTTAAAACTTGCATAAGGAGCTCTTACCCTACTAAATTTAATCACAGGCATCAGGGTGTGGGTATGTGGCTGTCTTCCAAAAATTATGCTGGCTTCTCCTAAATTGAGGGAAAATTGTTGAGCCATTAGAGGATACTAGTTAGCTGATGATTAATGCTCTGGATCAATACAATTAGTAGCTTTTTCTTGCTTTTCCTTTTCTTGTTTTCTGACTGTTCACTAGGACTGACATACTGACTCATGCTCTTAAAAAAAAAACTGGAGTACCTTTTATTCTTTGTTACATAATCACATTCTGAGTATGCTCACTGCAGTGCTGAATGAAAGATCACCGCATATGGTCATGGAGAAGTCTAAATTTAGCAGCATGTCAGAGAATTCAACTCAATTCTGTTCAATTCTGCCACTATCTATTTGGAATTATCATCAGATTCTACAAGTTAAGGGCCTGGTCTCCTAAAACTATTCTCTACTTCAGACACCAGGCTGCAAACCTCTGCTTTTGACCAATCTGCTACAGATTGGATACTCCCCCTCCTCAGACGTCAGGTGACAGTCAAAAGTCTAGGTTATTACCTGTAAGTCTGACCAACTGGCTACAGATTGGAGGTCCTTAGGACAGCCTTCTCTGGGTCAGTTCATGTGCTAGAATGACTCACCGACCTCAAGAAAATTGTTTTTTCACTGGATCACCGATTACAAAGGTGTCTGAGCACTATTTGTTGGTGTAGGGAAGCCTCCACACATTCATAGTGTAATTAGGTTCAGTAACCTCAAAATAGACTCATTCCCTTGAAAAAAAAAAGTGTTTTCTAAATTTTAACAAATTTAGAGTAAAAATTTTCAAAACAATGATCATAGCTATGCTCATGAATTTAGCACAAAAGTTAATTCTGTATTGGTTTTTAAATGAACTGGTGTAACTTAGCAACAATTATGTCTCTCTGTCGTCAACTGAAATGAATCAGTTAACATATACATATTTGAAGAAAATACTTGGAAATAACAGCAAGGATTCAAGTTGGCTAGATAATAGGTGCTACACATGCATTATTTATCTACTTCTTTAAAAAAAACAAGAACTATGGTGGGATTATCTTTAATTTAGAGACCAGCAAAGGAGCTCAGAAATTTAGGTGGCTTGCTAATGATCACACTACTGATAAAATCTACTCCTATAATTTTTAAAAGTATAAAGCTCTGGCATGATGTTTATATAGGAAATTTATCTCACTGCAGCAAAAACTGACTATCCCTATTTCAAATTCTTCATTAAGATTAAAAAAAAAAAAAAACAACTGCACCTTGGTGGCTCAGGTGCTAAATTGGTGGTTGGGATGTAGACTATGTAATGTCCTAGGACCCTGGTTCAAGATCTGGTTCAGTATCTGGATAGGGGAACAACAAAAAACAGGCATGAGGTGGTCTAGACCCTAGTGGTTCAGCAAATATAGCCAATGGATACAGTCCACATACATCCCAAGGACCCAAGTTCAAGACTTGGAGCTGGGGGGAACAATCAAGACGAACAACTAAATAAAATTAATTTTAAAAATTAATTAAAATGTGTCTTCCTCCTTTCCTGCCTGCCTACTCACTTTCATTCCTGTTTGCACCGGTCCTTTAAGAAAAACAAATTAGTAATATTGCTTCTTCCTCTTCTTTCTTCTTAAAAATACTTTTCCTCCCTTTTCTCTTTCCCTCTCTCTAAGGGAAAGGTACAAGCAGGAATAGCAATGAAGGAAAGCAGGCAGGAAGGAAAGAGGAGGAAGAAGGCCACGGGGAGCAGTCAAATGAGCAAATTCAGTTGTTCATCTTGATTGTTTCCTCCAGATCTTGAACCAGAGACTCTGGGTTGTACTTCACGTGAACTGTACTGAAATACTAACCCACTAGACCACCACAGTGCACCTCTTTCCTTACTCTCTTTTAAAAAAGGATAAAAAATACCAAAGAGACAGGCATAAAAGCTTTCAGATGTAGAAGGTGCTAAAAACAATATTCTGACAAGAGGAAGATAATCATAATATGTATTTTACAGAGACTGAAAATAACAAAACACTATGAAACTGATGTCTCCAAAAATAATCTAGAATTCAATTTCATTCATTATATTGTAAGATGAGTTTTTATGTATCACCATAAAGTCTATTACTATATAACAAAGTTATATTGTGGTTAAACCTATATTCTTTAAGAAGACTCAGAGCTTATGAAAGAAAAATCAAGTCCATAAGGAAACCTGAATACTGCTTCAATGTCATTCAGGGAAATAATGAAAAACAGTACAAAACTTATCTTAACTTTTAAAAATTAGATGATTATAAAATAACACTCTTTTAGTAAAGGATTATTAGAAATGTGGTGATGACATAGTGATATGTCAACTATCTGATGAAGAGTGAACCTGCACATCTAAAATTCATACTGTTACCAAATCAGTTATCTCAGTCAAAAATAGATTTAAAAAATAAACTCATAGAAATGCTGGATAAAAAATTGCAAATACTTATTTAAAACAATTAAATTCAACAGAAAGACAGAATGTCAGAAATTAAGAGATAATTTAAGGCTACGGTGGGGTGGGACAAAACATTCTACCATAAATTGTGGCATCAGGATTTATTAAACTCTAGTTTTAGACTCTAATAGTTAACTGCTGGGATTTTAGAATTGATAATAAAATAAGAGGCACGATGGTCTTGAGTCTGTTCAAACCAGAGGGTGGGAAAGTAAAAGTAAAGCTCTGCTCTGAATGGCTATAACAAGTTTCCTAAGACTGGTGTATGTAACAAAGCACCACAAACTGGGTAGCTTTAAAGAACAGAAACGTACATCCTGGTGAAGTGGCAGCTAGAGTTGCTACCTCTGGTCAGTGTGGTCCACATGTATCCCAGGGACCTGGGTTTGCAACCCAAGGCCACGGGGAGCAGTCAAATGAGCAACTAAATAAAACGAAATTTAAAAAAAAAATGCTTTCTCCTTCTCTGTCTGTCTGCCTGAACCTCTTCTTTAAAGAGAAGGAAGAAAAAAAATGTACTGCTTCACACAGTTCTGGAGGCTAGATGTCCAAACTCCATGTAGCGGCAGGACCTGCTCTCCTGCTGAAATTTGTAGGGGAGAACTCTTCCCTGCTTTTGCTAGCTTCTGGTGTTTGTAGGCAATCCTTGGTGTTCCCCGGTTTATAAATGCATCATTAATCTCTGTATTTCAAAGTATTGGTGATTTGAAAGTCAATTTATCTATCTGGGGGTCACAAAAGTAGAAGATGGGATGGAAAAGGTCAGTAAAAACTAAATTCACAAACTAAAGTTTGAAAAGTTGTCAGAAAAACGAAAAGATTATAATAGGTATGCCTGGTAGAGTAGTGGTTTGTCAGGTGCCTCTGGCTGACCACAGTCCACATACATCTGAAGGATCCAGGTTCAGGTCCTGGGCCAGGGGGAAGTAACCAAGATCAACAAATAAATAAAAATTAAAACGAAATGATAAATAAAACCAAGTAATTTACATAGGGTGAGAATGGGAAAATAAGGTAGTCAAACCTTTCCAGAGCAGCAATCAACACAGCAAAGTAAACCCTGTTGTCACATGACCATAATTCTCCCCGTGTGCCTCCTTTCTCTTCTTTCAAAGGACAACAATCATATTAGACTAAGGACCCATCTTACTCAACTGTGAACACATCATGTTTACTGTTTATATCTTCAAAAGCCCTGTTCCAAATAAGGTCACATTCTGAGGAACCAGGGGTTAGTTTCAATGCTATATTTGATGGGAGGGCCAAAACCTAACAGGTAAATTCCATTAGCTTGCAAGACCTGGGAATAATCCTCTGTGGTTCCATGCTCTGTCCTCTAGGCCCACCATGCCACATTGCCATTTTGATCCTGGAGAGAATCCATTCTCTGGAAACCCAAGAGGCAGCTCCTGGGTTTGTACCTTCTTTTGGCTTGTGCATCCATTACTTTGCCCTCTAAGAAATTCTTCCCTCATTTCATTTCATTTCTGCTCCTTTCATTCCAGACTAGCAGTGTACCTACAAACTTACTGATGTATAGACATCAAGGAGATCCTCCCCATTAGATAAAATGGCTATCCACAGCTTCTTCCTTGACAACCCCATCTCTATTCCTGTCTTCTGCTGAGATGGTTGACTGGTTCCATAAATCATGGGCCTAATATCTGAAACAACTGATTGTTTAGTCATGTTCTTGTCTCAAAGCATAGTATCAAAATAGGCTGAGAATTACAAATCATCAAGAGCTGGTGCCTTTTTGCTTTAAGGGATCCACTGTTAAGTATATTTTCCTCTTGCAGTTTACTATTAGCAGCAAAGAGAAATTGGGCTACACATTTCACATTTTGCTTGAAAAATCCCACAGTTAAATATCTAAGGTCATCACTTCTAAGAACACAATTCAACCAAACTCTCTATCACTTTATAATAACGACTGTCTTTTCTCCAACATCTGATAACATGTCTCTCATTTCCATTTGAGACCTAGATGCCCTTTGAGCCCTCACTAGAATTGCCTTTAATACCTGTATTTCTACCAATAACCTCATCATGGCAATCTAGGCTTTTTCTATCCATTTCCTCAAAACTCTTCTAGACTCTATTATCCAATTCCAAAGCCACTTCCACATTTTTAGGTTATTTATTAAAGCACTCCACTTCCTAGTACCAAAATCTGTATTCGTTTCCTAAGAATGCCTTAACAAAGTACATAAACCAGGTGGCTTAAACAACAGAAATTTATCGTCTCACAGTTATGGAACTTAGATGTCTGAAATTAAGGTGTTGATAGAGACACGCTCCTTTGAAACCTACAGGGAAAAATCCTTCCTTGCTCCTAGCTTCTAATGTCTTTTGGCAACCCTTAGCAATTTTTGGCTTGTAAAGCTATCATTTCAACCCCTGCCTCCATTGTTAATGGTTGTCTTCTCTTTGTGTGCCTCTCCTCTCAGCTTAAAAGGACATCAGTCATTATTGAATTAAGGGCTTTTTTTTTTTTTAAACAATACAAAGACCTCACCATAACTAAATATATTTGAAATGTTTTTCTAAGTAAGGTCACTTTCTAATGTGGGAAGGTACAGTATTGAGTACTTCAACATATCTTTTTGGGAAGACACCATTCAACTCACAAAACAGAGAGCCAAGAGAATCCACGGTGAAAATCTGAACTGACAATAAAGGGTCTTCAGAAAATCAAATGAAAGGATAAAATCAAGTAAGTTATGTAGGGTGGAAGAGATAAAAAAATATGGTAAAATTTTCCTGAGAAACAATAAACAGCAGAGTAAAGCCCATAATAAGAAGTCCAATGTCATGGAAAGAAAGTATGATCCTGAAATATTACGCCTAGTCAAATTACCATCTGAAATATAACACACATGCATATATAATACTGTATTTATTCTAAGTTCCCATAGATTATAAGTCACACTCCAATTTTTCAAGAGGATTTCATGAAAAATTAAAACGTAAGTCACATCAAATTTTTGGACATAAAAATGGCCCCCAACAGTGCAGCTTAATATAGAATCAACACAGTGTTTTGAATATGTAAGAAATCAGGGAACATGGATCTTAGAAGTAATTTCTGGAGAAATAACTGAAGAATAAATTTTAGCCAATTAAAAAATCAAAGGATGTAAGATAATGGTCAAATAGTAAATTCATTTAATGGTTGAAATAAGAACTTCAAAAATGAAATTATGTTACAGAACGGTACATATAGGTCTCATAACCCTGACAATAAACAATAATTTTTAAAAGTTAGAAGGAAAAGGGGGCTCAGAAGACTGGTAGTAAATAAGTATGCTGATTTCCTTGTCTTTTATGTCAAAGTGTCAGTATAACATTCGATGTTAAAAAAAATCATGTAATAGATATAAAAATTAAAGGTAGAAATAATCAACTACAATTGTGTGACTTAAGAGATATAAGTAATGAGAAAATAGAAATACACTAATTTTCCTAATCATAAAAGAGCCTTTGTAAAGCAGTCTTGAAAGTAATATAGAAATATATATCTAGTATCTGTGTGTGTGTGTGTGTGTGTGTGTGTGTGTGTGTGTATGTTTACATACTCAGGGGTATATGACTATATCAGTTCTTTGCAACCTGTCTTTCACACCTGAACTTTACAAAAGAAATGAATTACTTTTAATGTAGACCAACTATTTCTATGGTATACTGCCCAATAATGATGAAACACTGGATACAAAACAAAAAGAAATTTATAAACAGTTGTTTTTCCTTTCTCATAAATGATTTTGTTAAAAGTGCAGTGATGTACAAAAAGGAGTATTTTGATACATGATTAGAATATAAAAAATTCAGGTGTGTAGATTGATATATTTACATTAACATGAACTCACTAATTCCATTTCTGATTACTATTAAGAAATGCATTATCTGAGACAGTCACATTAAAGCAGAAAATATAGAAAAATATGAGGTGATTATTTCATATACATGACAATATTCTAATACTGATCTGAGAAACAGAATTCACAGGTATAATGGTTGTCAAGATGAAGTGCATATTTTTATTTTTAATTTAAAAAATTACGTGCCAAGTGTTAAAAGGCTACATAAAACCCAAGGACTTGGATTAGTGACCTGCAGTTCAGGGGTGGGGGGCTGGGGTTCAAAGAGGGAGAAAACAACCAAAATGAACTACTAAACAGAATAAATAAAATGCTTCTTCCTGGTGGAGTAGCAGTTAGGACAATCGCCTCTGAAGGAGTACAGGCCACATACTCCTGTGTTCAAATCCCAGGTCGGGGAGAAACAACTGAAATAAAAATGCTTCTTACTCTTCTCTCTTTCTTCCTGCCTGCCTGCCTGCCTGCCTGCACGCCTTCATTCCTGCCTGCATCTCTCCTTTAAAAAAAAAAAAGCAAAAGCAGCTTCTTCCTCCTCTCTTCCGGCTTATATCTGCTCTCCTTCATGCCTGTCTGCAGCTTTCCTTTTTACTTAATTATAAAAAGGTCACTAGGTTTTCTAATTTAAAAAATACACTGGCAATGTGTTTAAATGCACAGCACTTTGTACATATATTTAATAAGGTATCTAAAGGAATGAGTAAAGAGTGTAATCCATAGTCATTTGGTGGGAAATAAGTTACTTGATAAGAACGGTGTAAAAGATTCATGTACAAGCCGGGAAGTTTCCAATTCTTCGTTTTCAACAAAATTAGAGTTGAGGTAATTAGCTTTCAGATGATTAAAAATGATTAACAAAATGACTGAATAAATAATTTGAATTTACAAGGACATTGGCCTCAAGGAGGTATAGTCTCCATTCCTTTATTATGGGCTGCACCTATGATTTCCTTCCAAAGAGTGGAGAATGGAAAGGGGAGAAGTAATTAAACTGTGGAAAAATGCTAAAAATACAGTCTCAGTCAGGTAATGCAGGCTAATAGCAAAATGGTAAGTCATTTTGATAAGATGTAATGAAAATATATTTTCTCCTCAACATGCGTAAACCTAGTCTAAGAATTAAAAAAAAAAAACATCAGAAAATCCCAAATGAAGAACATTCTCAAATCTGATCATTGCTTCTCAAAATTGTCATGGTCATAAAAAACAAAAAACTGTCACGGTTGCCCAAGGAAACATACCTGCTAAGATATAATGTATCATGAATGAGATTCTGGAGCAGGAAATGGCATTAGGTAAAAACTAAGGAAATGTGAGAGTATAGTTAATGGATTAATATTTGTTCATTAATTATAACCATACTAATATTAGATGATTAATAATAAAGAGAACGGCAGGTGGAGGGTATTTGGGAAATCTGCACTTCATAATTTTCCTGACAATCTAAAACTGTTCTAATATTTTTAAAGTGACAACAAACCACACTGAGATACAATTTCCACCTCACAGGATGGCTATAATTAAAAACACAGATAATAACAAGTGTTAAATAAGATGTAGAGAAACTGAAATTCTCACACTGATGGTGGGAATGTAAAATAGCACACCCACACTGGAAACCAGTCTGCCAAAAAGTTAAATATTAAGTTACCATATGACCCAGCAATTCCATTCCTAGGTATATATCCAAGGAAATGACAACATATGTACACATGAAAAATTATACACAATAATAATAGCACCATTCATAATAGCCAAAAAGCAGACATAACTCAAATGTTCAACTGATGAATAAAGTGTGGTATAAGCACTCAATAGAATATTATTTTGCCATAAAATGGAACAGCATCCTTGATACATGCTACAATGAAGATGAACCTTGAAAAATTGTATTTGGTTAAAGTCAGTCACAAAATACTACAAAGCATACAAAGAAAAATTACAAAATGAAAAATATAAAATATATTGTATGGCTCCATCCATATGACATATCCAGAATAGATAAGTATACAGAGAGTAGATGGTGATTTTCTAGGGCAGGGGACAGAGTTTGAGTGGTAACAGAGTTCAATGCTAATTGATATGTATGATCTTCTTCTTTAGGAGTGATTAAAAATGTTCAAAAACTGATTGTGGTGACTGTTATACAACTCTGCAGGTATATTTAGAGCCAATGAATCTTGAAAAGGGAAGACTGTATGGTACGGGAATTTTATCTCAATATATGTCTTTGCTTTTTATTGCTGTTTTAAGGAAAAGACAGACAACAGATCATTATGTGATTTTTGCCAAAAATTCAGAAGAAATAAAAATAATAAAGGTTTACTGCCAAACAAATTTTATTCCATTAACTTATGTAAATAAGGTCATTTAATCGCTGTAAGTAATATATATGTATACATACATATGCATATGTGTACACATGTGAATATACATACACAAGGACTAATGTACAAATTAAGACTGTATAATGTATATTATTCATATATGAGTATATCTTATCTGCCTCTATAGAAAACTACAGCTGTATACTGCTTCCACCTAGCAATGTAAAAATTTTTCATGGGTGTAAGAACTGAAAACAAATGTCTGATTAAAAATGAACTTCTAGCAATTGTTAGGTGTAAAGACTAAAAGTATATCAAAAGTGTAATGTATATTTTTAAATCAATTACATATTAATAATTCAATATAAAAATAAGCTAAATAGCCCTATTATCACAAGCAATTAAAGTACATTTGTAACAAATTTTTGTTACAGAAAAGTATTAAAGAATAAATAATATATAACAAGAATTTAACAAGAATAAAATTTTAATATTAAGCCACCATTCTAACAAAGAGATGATCAAAAATCCATTTATCTTGACAGATAAAAACTCAAAGGAAATTTTTATTAAAACTTTGGAAATCAAGAGAAAATATATAAAACAAAAACAAAAGAACAGATTATGAAAGCTCTTATAAAATAAGTATATAGTGCTGTACCTCTGTGGTTCAGGCAGCTACGGAACAGGCCGTGTAAAGCCTAAGAATCTGTGTTAGAGATCCAGGGTCGGGGGTGGCTTAGGGGATGTGTGTGGTGAGGGGGGAATATGTAAAATCAATCTGAGTTTGTAAAGACTAAGACTTTTATGCAACAAGTAATAAGAACCCTAGAATAAGGGACACAATCAATCCAAACATAAAGTCATGGAATCCAAAGAGGTAGGATGAAACTTAAGATACACAAGATTATTTCTTACCTGACATTCTGGGTGGGATTCCACCTTTCAGAGGGTAGTTCTCCACTCTGTGGGTCATCTACAGGCGGGTGAAGAATTGAAATGCATACATCTCCATTCTACGAGACACAAATATCACATTCAATAAATACTCAAAATGTGTTGTAAAAAAGGTTATCAATTCTGCTGAAGTTCCTATGACTCCTGGAAAACCTAGAAAATCATTAGAGGAGAAATAAATTTTGCTCTTTCTTCATGTTTGGAATCAACGTTAAAGAATAAACATTTTTATAATATAAGGTCATGAACAAGGCAAAGTTGTCCACTCTCACCACTGCTGTTTAACATAATACAGAAGGTCTTAGCCAGAGCAATTAGGCTAAATAAATAAATGAATGAATGAATGGAATCCAAATTAGAAAGGAGGAAGTAAAACTAACATTTCTGCAGATGACATGATTATATATATTGAAAAACCTAAGAATTCTGTCAAAAAACTACCAGAACACATCAACAAATACAGTAAAGTGGCAGGCTACAAAAATCGATGAACAAAAATCTGTCACATTCTTATATGCAAACAACACTCTAGAAGAAAACAAAATCAAGAAAACCTCATTATTTAAAACAGAAGTAAAAAATCAAATTATCTTTGAATATACTTTAACAAAGGAGGTGACAGACCTCTCGGTGGTTTGGAATACTGGGTACTGCCATAACTGAAGGCAGGTAGTGCCCTGGAGACGAAGGATCCACCCACCAGAAATCTCACATTCAGGCTTAAAAGAAGAGAATCTCCCAGAGGAGGAAACTGCTAATGCTACCCCTTGTGCCACTTTGTGGGTGTAGGGGAACCTGCAGCCTGATTGCCAATTGTGTGTCAACAGCAAGATGATCACTGTGGTTGGGAAGTGGGATGCTGGGAGAAGGTTCTGCATCCCTCACACAAACACAGAAGTATACATGAAATGATAGATTCAATAAAAAACCCAGGGCGGAATCTGAATGCAATAGATGTCTGCCAAGTGCCTGAGGATGAGTTCAGGGCAACAATGATAAATATCCCCATGGAAATCCAGAAAACAAGAGACCGAAAAAGAATAAATGAAGCAGCTCAAAATAGATGTCAAAGAAATAAAGAGCACAATAGCTGAACTAATGAATTCAATAGAGGGACCTAAGAGTAGGATGAAGCCTCCAACAGAATCAGCGAGCTGGAAGATGGAGCAGAGGAATGCACTCAGGCAGACCAGCAAAGAGATAAGACTGAAAATAAATGGAAACAGCATTCGAGGTCTATAGGTTAACATCAAAAGAAACAGTATCCCCATTATAGGGGTCGGTCCCAGAAGGAGAAGAGAAAGAAAGGGGGCGGGGGGGGGGGGGGCAGAAACTGTATTTGCAGAAATAACAGCTGAAAACTTCACTTCCCTAACCTGAAGAATGAAACAAGTCTCCAGACCCAGGAAGCTCAGAATCCCTAATAAAAGAAACCGAAGCAGACCTACACAAAGACAAATAGTCATTAAAATGTCAAAAATACAAGGTAAAGAAAAAAACCTTAAAACTATCCAGAGAAAAACATACAAAGGAGTCCCCATAAGACTGTCAACAGATGTCTCAACTGAAACTCTACATGTCAGGAGGGAATGGCATGATATATTTAAAAGACTGAAAGAAAATAATTTTCCACCTATGATACTATACTCTATAAATAGATTATCATTCACAACTGAAGGAATGATGAAAAGCTATTCCAAATAAGCAAATAAGCAAAAATAAAGGAATTTATCACCACAAAACCAGTTCTTCAAAAAATACTAAAAGATGCAATCAATATAAAGTCTAAAGAAACCCCACTTAAAAACAGATCTATTAGACCTATTCATCTATGGTTAAAAAAAAAGGACTGGAGACTTGGACATAAGATCAGAAACCACGAAATTATTAGAAGACAACATAGGAAAGACATTCCATGACATCAGCCTTAATGAGGTCTTCGGGGATTCAATTCCAACATCAAGGGAAACAAAAAGAAAAATTATCAGTTGGGACTACATGAAACTGAAAAGCTTCTTCACAGTAAAAGAAAACATCACCAAAACAAAAAGAAAAACTACTAACTTGAAGAAGATACTTGCATTTCACATTTCTGACAAGGGCTTAGTATTTAAAATATACAAAGAACTCAAACTCAGTAACAGAAAACAGGCAATTCAATCAAAAAATAGGAAGAACTGGAGAGAGATTTTTTCTGAAGAGGCTATACAGATGACCAATAGGCAAATGAAATGATATTCCTACTTGCCAGCTATGGGGAAATGAAATCAAAGCAACAATGAGATATCGCCTTACACTTGAGACACTATTAGCCAAAAGTCTGAAAACAAGTAATACTGGCAAGGATGTGGAGAAAAAGGAACACTTTTACACTGTTGATAGGAGTGTAAATTAGTAAAATTCCTATGGAAAACTGTATGGAGATTTGTCAAAAGGTTGAATATGGAAATCCTGTGTGATACTGCCATCCTACTTCTGGGTATTTACCTAAAAGATACAAAAACGTTGTCACAGAGATGTATGTACCCCCATGTTATTGCTGCCTTATTCACAATTGCTAAGAACCAGAAACTACCTGTGTCCAAGGTCAGAAGAATGAATAAAGAAGATGTAGTACATATACACAATGGAATACTACATAGCCCTGAGAAGAGATGAGATCCTGTCATTTGAATCAACATTAATGGATCGAAATGCATTATGCTAAGTGAAATAAGCCAAAAGTAGATAGATACCAGATGACCTCACTCATAGGTGGAATATGAATAGACAAAACAAAGGAACAGATGAATAAAAACCAACCCTAGGATACTTGCAATAGAACTGAGGTTATCAGTAAGGAATGTACAGGGGGGCATGGGAGTGGGAGTAGGGACAAGTGGTATCAGAGTCCATTGGACAATAGAGAATAGACTTGGTGATTTGGTGGAGGGCAGGGTATGCTGACATATATCTGAGGAATGGGGAAACTATACACATGAGTTTATTTTAATATGTAAAATCAAAGATGATTAAATTGTTAATGGCCAAAAAAAAGATTAAAATACAGTCGCTTGTCTTGGTCTAAAATGAAAGATAAAAGTCAAAAATACAGAGGTATAAGTATATAATCATGTATAAGTAAACGAAATAAAACTAAAATTATATATATGATCCAAAGTTAGACATATACATACATACCAACAGAGCCAAATAAAGGTAACAGAATATTCTTAAAAGGAGAATCAATACCAAAAGCTGAACTCTACAACTCAAATACGAAATTTTGTTATATTGTTAGATGCCATGAAGATGTTTTCTTTTTCAAAGCACTACAGAAAAGAGAAAATAGGTGTAATACCTTTTCTAGCTTCTAAAGATTACACACATTCCTAGCTCTTGACCATCCCCCACCCTTTAATACACATGGGAGGTGGTGTGGAAGGAAAAATAAAGGCTTGGTGGCTGACCAATATTCGAGATGGAACTTGCATATATTCAATTTTAACAACCTAAGAGAGATCTAAAGATGAGTATACCTGGAGAAATAAACCAACATCATAAATGGCAGGATAAAATATTCTTGAATAGTTGCATTTGTTTTGTATTGCTATTAAAACAAATTACCACAACTTTACAGGCTTAAAACAGGACAATTTTTTTATTTTCTAGTTCTGTAGGTCAAAGGGTGACAATGCTTTCATAGGTCTCATGTCAGTGTGACCCAACTGCTACAGTCCTTCCTGGAGGCTCTAGGAAAGAAACCAATTCCTTACCTTTTCTAGCTTCTAAAGACTTCTCACCCTGTAATCTCAGAGCAAGCCTTGTTCATTGCTCTGGGACTTTCTTCTATCGTCACATCTTCTCTCACTATCATTTTCTGGATTTTCCTGCCACTTTTAAGAACTCCTGTGATAACACTGGGCCCAGTTAGATAATTCAAAAATCTGTTTAAAGCCATATGATTAGCAATCTTAATTCCTCTTTAATGAGTAACCTATCACAGGTTCCAGAACATCTTTCAGGAACCATCATTCTACCTACAACAGTAGTGAACAAAAATACAAATGAAAAATTCATTAGGCCAGAGAAATATATTACTTTATTTGGCATTTAATATGCATGCACATATAGAACTTGAGTAGTAGAAAGACATGTACTTAGAAACAACATATTAAAAGACGGTCATCTAATTGATGCAAAGTATCTGACAAAACCCAATACTTTCCCATAAATACAGGAACTATAAATGAAGGAAATTATCTTAACATAAAAAGTGTTTATGAAAAACCCTAATATCACAGTGGCAAAAAGACTGAAAGCTTTAAAAAGGATACTCATTTTCACCACTGCTATTTATAGCACTGTCCTGGAAGTCCTAGGCAGAGAAATTAAATAAGGAAATAACAAAACAAAACAAAAAAAACACACAAAACATATTGGCAATAAGTAAAACTATTTCCATTCACAAATGACAGAAAAACCCAAAGAACGCATGTAGACGAAAGCTACTAAAGTCAATAAATTAAGTCTCAGGATGTAAGATCAACATTCAAAAAATCATTTTATTTCTATTTCCAGGAGTGAATAATCCAAAAAAGGTATTAAGAAAACAATTCCATTTACAAGCCCATCTAAGATAATAAAATACCTAGGAATAAATCTGACCATGAAGTTTCGTGAAAGACTTAGAAATGTGTTAGGTAGGAAGCAATGTTAAGAGACACAAATGTCATTCCCAAATTTTATATATAGATTAATACAATCCCAATCAAAATCCAAGATTCCTTTTTTCAGACATTGACAAACATCTTAAAATTTTATATGGAACTATAAGGCACCCCCAATAGCCAAAACAATATTAAAAAATAATAAAGTTGGAGGACTCATGCTTCCTGATTTCAATATTTACTATAAACCTACAGTCAACAAGATAATTAAACTTGAAATGGAACAAAGACCTTAAAGAGCTTAAAAAATCATAAAACTGTAAATCTCATAAAAACATAAATCTTGATGATCTTGGATTTGGCAATGAATTCTCAGATATAAAACTGAAAGCATGATTCACAAAAACAGATATTCTGTAAATCAAAGGATATTATCAAGAAAGTAAAAAACATTTACAAGTCATAGATCTGTTAAGTGCTAAATATCTGTAATATGCATGAACTTGCATAACTCAAAGACAAAATGACAAACCAGTCAACTAAAAAGACAACAAAACAAAGGACTTGAACAGACATTTCTCCAAAAGATATACAAAGGGCTAAAAAGCAAATCAAAGGACGTGTAGCATCTCTGTCATTGAGGAAATGCATTTCTTCTTCTTTTTTTTTTTAATTTTAAGGAACGGTACAGGCAGGCAGGGAGAGGAGAAAGAAGTATTTATATTTACTTAGTTTTTAAATTTGGTTGATTTCCCTGGGCCCAGATTTTGAACCCAGGACACCTTGAGATGTATGCAGACTATGCCTCTGGTGAATTAACCCATTAGGCCATCAGGACGTGCCAAGGAAATGCATTCCAAAATGACAATGAAATATCACTTCACATTCCCTTAGGACTTAATTAAGCAATATATTATAAATATTTATTATATAATTTAAAAAATGTTAAGGAGGATGTGGAGAAACTGGAACCCTCATACATTGCTGGTATGCAATGTCAACTAATTCATATTTGCTAGAACACTTTGGAAATTCCTCAAAAAGTTAAACACAGAATTACCATTTGACCTCACAATTCAATGACTAGGTTAGAAAATGGTAAAGAACTGAAAAAGAGTATACAAATAAGTACATGTAAACACATGGTCACGGCAGCACTATTCATACACCCAAAAGGTGGATACAGCACGAATATCAACAGATAAACTGTTGTGTATTCATGAAATGGAGTATGATTTAACCATAAAGAGTGAAGTACTTTACAACATGAACATCCAAAACATTATGTTAAGTAAAAGTCAGGCACAAAAGGTCATATATTGCATAATACTATTTCCTTGAAATGCCCAGAGCATATATATAGAAAGAGAAAGCTGATTTTGGTAGGTGTCAGAGATTAGGAGGGAACAGGAATGGGAAAAACCGCTGAATGGGTAAATTGTTTTGCAAATAAAGGTGGTAGCTGTACAACATTAGGAATATACTAAAAGCCACTGAGTTGCTCACTTTAAATTATTAATTTTATGTATGTGCATTAATAAATTCTTAGATGAGGGAAGCTCAAGGCCTTCAGAGTGAAGTTCTAATATGTAAAATGAAGGCTATCTTGAAGGATATCCATCCAAATCCAATTAAATTAAATGCTGGTTTTTTGTTTTGTTTTGTTTTGCTTTTAAGAGGAAGGCACAGACAGGAAGGAATAGAAAGGAGGAAGAAGCATTCATTCATTTATTTATTTATTTCCAATGTATTTGTTCGTTTTGGTTGTTCCCTACCAGCCCTGAGGCACTAAGTACATGGCTGGGGGTTTTACATGGTCTACACCCCAGTTGCCAGCTTAGTGCCTAAGCCACCAGGAAACACCAGTATTATTTTTAACTACTGCTCCACATGATTGTGATATACAAGTCAAATATCAGCACATCGCTGACTAAAGAAAATTCTTAAAAGTTCGAGAAAATGCCTAAGGTCTGAAAATTCATGAATATAATAACATAAATAAACATAAAATCCTGCTTGCCACAAATTATTTACAAACCAGAGTCTGGCTCCAAACTGACAAATATGGTGGTCTATATATACATGAGCATATTCTAAATATGGTATTTTATCTTTGTAGAGCAAACTAGTATCCTAACTATTTTAAAGAAAAAACATAAGGAAGAAAGCAAAATCTAAAGAGGGTTCAAACTTGATAAAATGGCTTACTGAATAACATTTTACTAGGTAAAATTTCAATACCAAGTCAGTGCCCAAGTCTTCTCAGTTTCTGTTGGTTATTAATATAAGCCAAGATGAAATGCACACATCAGCTCTGGAAATTTTGCAAGAACATTCTACAAAACTTTTCTCTAATATTTTAGAAATAAGGAATATATTGCAAGTCAATTAATAAATGACTGGTTGCCTTTTTTTTTTTTTTTTTTTTGGTTTTTGGTTTTTGGTTTTTTAAGTATAGGTACAAGTTGGAATGAAGGTGAGTAGGCATGCAGACTGGAAGAGAAGAGGAATAAGCATTTATTTATTTTATTTAGGTGTTCACCTGGGTTGTTCCTCCTGGCCCCAGGAGTTCTTAGGATGTATGTGGCCTGAGGTAACAGGTTTAACCACTAAACCACCAGGGCTTGCAATAATGACTATTTTTAATGATAAAAAAAAATTTGAAAGAAAACATACTTTACTGGGTACTAAAGAGAAGTTATGTCAATTCATCCTAGCATTAATATAATACTTAAATGTTTCAGATTTTTTTAATATTTAATTTTTTAATGAAAGTTACAAGCAAGAATGATGATGAGTAGGCAGGCAGGCAAAAAGAGGAGGAAGCATTTTATTTTTATTTAGTTGTACATCTTGGTTGTTCTCCCTAACACAGGTCACAAACCCAGATCCTTGGTATGTGAGTGGACTGCTCTTTGGCTGGAGGCAGTTCACCAAACTATTACTCCACCAGGTCAATCCATGAAATAAGTTTAAGACTACTAAAACTAAGTAGTTTGCCCTAGTCTTGAAAGATCATCAGGGATTAAATGCAATACTACAACTTTGTAAGTAAATGATTCTGATGTGATTTCTTCGGTTTCATTATTTGATTCCAAGATGGAATAACCATTAAAATTTATTAACATGGTGCACACTGATAGAGTAGCAGTAAGCACATGCCACATACAACCCAAGGTCCTGCATTTGCTTCCTGGTTCCAGCAGGAAACAGCCAAGATGAACAACTAAATACAATGAAGTGCTTCTTTCTCCCCTCTTGCACCCTGCCTGTCTCTGCTCACATTCATTCCTGCCTGGACCTTTCCTTAAAAAAAAATTAACAGGTGCATCCTAGAAGAGTGGTGGTTAGTTAGATCAACAGCCTCTGAAGGAGTACAGTCTGTATACACTCAACAGATCCTGGTTCACTTCCCAGTCCAGGGAGGAACCACCAAATAAAAATTTAGAAGCAAAATGCTTCTTCCTCCTCTCCCTGCCTGCTTGTCTACTTGCCTTCATTCCTGCATGTACCTTTCCTTTATAAAATAAAATAACAAAATAAATTTAAATTACAGAACTACAGCTCTATGAGATAACGCCACCAATCAGGGAAAAGGACAGCTATTTAATCAGGAGAAAGAAAGGTATGCTAAGTGATCAAAGGAGATGAGGCAGAGCCAGTTGTGTTATTTCAACGCCAAAATAATTGTATTAAGTGTTATCAAATAAGAAGTGAGTGGATCCTATTACACCTAACACTTTGCTGCTTCAAAATTCAAAGGTGCTTCCAGTCAGATTATACCCTCTGTGAACACAATGATGTACACAGACGAAGATCAACCATAATGTGGATAGCAAGGGAAGCATGGTAGAAAAAGACAGGTATGTGATGGCTAATTTTTTTTAAAAGGAAAGGCACAAGTAGCGATGAAGGTGAGTAGGTAGCAGGTAGGAAGAGGACAAGGAAGAAGAGTTTTTTATCTGGTTGTACATCTTGGCTGTTCCCATGTGCCCACATCCCAAATGCAAACCCAAATCCCTTGGGAGGTATGTGGCTTGAGGCAGCTGACCAAACCATTACTCCACCAGGGCATGCCTATGATGGTTAATTTTAGGTGTCAATTAGACTGGGCTAAGGGATATCTAAGACAGCTGGTAAAACAATTATGGGTGTGTCAAGAGACTAGTATTTGAGTAGTTTTGCTTTGCTTTGTTGCTGTCATCAGTGTCCCTCCTCCCATCCCTAGTTCTGTAGTATACATTTTAGTGTAGAGCAGCTTGACAGGGTGAAAGCAAGGACCTTTTTGCTTCTACTACCACAGATGACAATACAAGAGAGTAAGAAATCAACCACAAAACACATGAATCCTAATCCAAGTCACAGATAGTGACATAGTGACGCAGGCCGTCAAAAATTAAATTCTGATACCAATTCCAGACTGTACAAAGGTAAGTTAACTTATGTGAGAAGTCTTTTATGACCTCTCTGACTACATTAAACAAATCAGTTACTAACCATGACTGTTTTTAATAATCAAAACATTTATGGGCATGAAAACTGAATATAAGATATGCCTGCATTCTTTAGTTAAAATTTTGTTATTATTATGACTATCAAAAAGGTTTTTTAAATCATGATCCACTACTAAGTCTTAAAAATCAGAACTAAATAGCTTACATAGGTAGTGAAAACAATAGTGGAGTGAGGAGTTTAATTACCTACCTACACTTTTCTTCTTTCAAACAGTTGACTCCTTTTTCCTGTTTCTTTTTTGAGGGGCTTGGTTGGGAATTAAATAACTGAGATGTAAATAGGTTAAGTATAGGGCTTTTAAGGTGAATTAATTCTCAAAAAGATAAGGGCTTGAGTCCTCTTATTTTTCTCTTGCTATCTAGTATCTACATATACTACATAGGTCCAAAGCAAGAACTTTTAATTATTAAATGAACAGGGACACAAAAATACTTTTATATGTACTAAACACATTTTGAACTTGTGAAACAGTGAGTTATTTCTACAGTCCACAGAAGGATAACTTTGTTACAGAAAACACTATAAGGTATTTTCTGTTATTTGTATTATGGTTATGTCAAATGCCAAATAAAATAACCTGGGAGCTTATATCTGGAAATTTAACTATATATCTCCTTTTGAGTATTAGTCTATCCTATTTTAAGAAGGAAAGAAAAATGAAGGCATCTTTCAGAAAAGCAAGTCATTAAGTATATAATAAAGCTGTTCTAGTGTGGTAATTTATAAAGACAGATCCAAATTCAAGATCCTAGAGTAAATTTTTCATTTCTTGCCACAAGTATTTAAAAGATTATTTAAAGGCTATTTCTGGAACAGAGGTGTTTCCCAACATCCACCAAACCTAAAGAGGAGTACATGACTAAGACAGCAAATTTTGAAAAGCAATTTTGATGCTTGGGCCACGGCTACAATAAAATTAGATCATTTCAGAGTCATATTGCAATAAAAAAGATTATACTTTGGTATAGTAAAAAAGTGGCCTCAAAGTGTATTTTAGTTGGCCCTGACATATTAATATGAGAAATGTAATCTATCATTTTATCATCCTTAAAGACTAGGCCAAAGTTAAGTACATTTAATCAACAAAACTAAAAATTCTTCTCCAGGCAGGCATGTGGACTTGTCCATTAGAATCTCACATTTTGGATTTATTCCAAAAGAGGCTCTCAACTGCAGCAACTCCTGAAAGGAAGCCAGTCCAAATGTAGTAGGCTAAGTCCTCTCATAAAGTTGAATTTTTGATGACAGTAACAGGTAACTTTGATGTTAATTCAGAGAACAGCTACACAAATAAATCTGGTGACATTATCTTCCTAATTTAAAAAATGCAAATGTTAACACAGACGCATTATAACCTTAGCAATGAGCAGCGAGAGTTTAAAGCCTCCATCTAAATTATAAAATATCCTGGGGTATTATAAAAATGCCCTCAATTTTGAACAACTAAACTAGAGGCTGCCAACTGAAAGTGGGAAACCATGAATACTCCTTTGTGACTACAGCATAACAGAGCACACTGAGACAGAGCCTATTTTAAAGAAACTATCTAAAAAAACAAATTTTAAGAGAAATTTATGATAGATGTCTCTTACCTCATAAATGTTGGGGTGCCACATTTTGGTCAAGAATCTGAAGGTAGGTGGTGAATATGGATAGTCAATAGGAAATTTAATATGTGCCTGGAAAGAAAAAAAAAACAAATGCTAATAAATGAGATTATAAATTATGTATCTAATAATTCACCCTATTACACCCCAGTGAAACAAAACTACTTTTTACAAAGTAGAGTTTGGGATTAAAATAGCATATATGTTGGTAATCCCAAATGCCAAGGTTATTACTGGCATGTTCTTATAAGCATGTCCTCCAATTTTATAAGCACTTATATAAAATAACAAAAAGTCAGCTGCTATATAATTTTTAATTGAACTCGTGAGTGAAAATCAGTTTTATATATATATGTATGTATATATACACATACACACACAAATGTGTCAAGATTATTGCATATTATTTTTCTAACAAAAATAATGAATACAACCTTTGGCTACAGAGTATAAAACACAGGGTTTTTTCCCCCCTTAAAAAATTTAACGATGACCAAGAAATAACAAATGCCACTATTTTGATGTAGTTCCTGCAGGTAGCTTTTGGATAAATACATATATTTATTTCTTTATAAAACTTACTTTAAAAAATTTGAATATACTGTATTTTTTTCATCTAATTCATATCAAATATTTTCCTGTCATAAAATATTCTCCAAATGTTATTACTGCATTTGTAAATCCCTCCATCACAAGAATATATAGATGAATCGTTTTTAAAAACCTATTTCCTTGTTTTTGATCATTTGGGTTGATTATTTACTTTTTTGCTGCCGTAAAGATTGCTGTAGCGAATGTCCTTGGCAGTATATCATATATTAAAAATAAAGAAATCCAGAAATGGGCTCATGACTTTCAGTGGATTCTCAGGAATCTGCAATCTCCAACATGCTAAAGAATGGCTAAGGATTACACTTCAGATAGAGCTTATTATACTATGAGTATAGTAAAAGGGAGTGAGAAGAGTTACTGGAAGCGCAGGGTAAGAGTAAATAAGGTAAGGACAAGAGTGAAAATACCAGAGAACTCAAAAATTATTTCTTCAATAAAAGTGAGAAAATTGGCAAAAAATGTTTAAGAATGAACATTTTCAGAATTGCAGAAAATAAAGACTTGCAGCAATTCAAGGAGCATCTAATTCAAGAAAAACAGCTTAATAACAGTAAAAACAATGGTTTTTTAACTTGCCCAGCTCTCTAGAGTCATAGTAGTCTTAATTCAGCTCCCATTCAAGTGAAGATCTGTCACAGAATGAGTGAAAACTTCCTCAAAGTTATTAGAAGGCCCAGAGTTAAGATGTCTGGTTGAACTTGCAGATCCACAGCAACAGAAAGCAGAGTTATAGACTAAGGCAGAATTCATAACTGTCTAACCTGAGTGCTAAAGGAAAGCACACAGAGATTTCTATAATACTCAGGTAAGGTCCTGGTTCCAGAAAAGTAAATTATATTAAGGAAATATATCCAATTATTAGCTGACCACTAAGTTAACCAAGTGGAGACATTTTACTGATAAAACATAATGAAGAATATAGACATTAGATAATCAGGTCAGAAAAATCACTAAGCAAGGAAACAAACAGGAAAAAAATCCTTTTGCCACATTATTTAAATAGTCATCAACAAAATGTAAGACATGAAAAAAAGAAGTATGATCTATACATGGGGTAGATGGGGGGAAGGAAGAAATACAAACTGGAAGTCCAGATATTCAATTTACTAGACATAGACTTTAGATTCAGACTTTATATTAAATATGTTCAAAGAGCTAAAGAAAACCTTGGTTAATGAACGAAGTATGAGAGTATCAATGAAGAGAAATTATTTGAAAAGAGATTTTTATTGACGTAAAATGATTTTAGGAAAAAAGAAATATAAATTGTGGAATTACAATTTATAGAGTTTAAATAAAAAAATCTGTGAGAATGCAGATTTGATCAGGTAGAAAAAGAATCAGAAATTAAAGATAAGACAATTTAGATTATCCAGAGGAACAAAACACAAAACAAGTAACAGTGCCTCAAGAGACCTGTGCAACACTATCAAGCTTACTACCATGGTGCCTCCTGGTGAGGTAGCAGTTGGGTCAATTGCCTCCAAAGGAGCAAGTCATGTAACTCTGGGTTCGAGTCCCAAGTCCAGAGGGAAACAAACACTGAACAACTAAATAAAAATAAAGATGCTTCCTCATTCCTGCCAGCACCTTTCCTTTTTTTTTTTTTTTTTTTAAAAAAAAAAAAAAAAAAAGCATACTATCACATGCACACAGTATCTCAGCAAGAGAGGAACAGGCAAAAAAGAATATTTGGAGAAATAATGGCAAAAAATTTCCCAAATTTGATGAAAAATACTGACCTAAACAACCAAGTCCCCGATGTATCTGTCCTAGATGTATCATAATTAAACAGCTGAAACTCAAGACACATTTTTGAAAGCATCGAAAGAGGGATAGTCAACAAAAGAATTTCTCATCTAATGCAGGAAGTCAGAAGGCAGCAGAATGACAAAGTGCAGAATGAAAAAAAATCTATTCATCAAGAATCCTATACACAACAAAATTAGTCCTCAAAAATTAGGGCAAATTAAGACATTCCTATACAAACAAAAACTGAGAATTTGTGACTAACAGATTTGCCCTAGAAGAAATACTAAAAGGAGTTCTGAGGAGTTAAAGAACATTAAGCAGTACAGAAAACACATAAAGAGTACCAGTAAAAACAAATAGATAAATATAAAAGACATTACAAACATTTTTGTTGGTAAGTATTTTTTCCTCCTATCTGATTTTAAAGACAAGTACCTATATATAATTATAAATCTGTGTCAAGGGGCACATAATCTTAAAGATGTAATTTGTGTGAAATAATTTAAAGGGGGAAGGGATCAGCTATATGAGAACAAAGTTTTATATAACACTGAAATCAAGATATTAATTTGAATTGCATAGTTCTAAGGTATTGATTGCAATAAAATGAACTAAAAAATTTAACATCTTTTTGTGTTTAAAAAAATACCCAAAGGCATACCCTGGTGGACAGCAATTGAGTCTGCCACCTCCAGCCAAGCACATACATCCTAAGGACCAGGGTTCACGACAGCGGTGGGGGGAGACAGGGTGGCAGCCCAGGGACACTCAACCAAGATAAACAACTAAATAAAATTTTAAAATTTTCCTTCTCTCTTACTGTCTACAATTCGCCTTCAAAAAAAAAAAAAAAAAGAAAGTTGAGAAAGGGAGGAAGGAAGAAAAATATGACAAAGGAGCCAACCTGGAAAAAGCTCCTAATGGCCAAAATAAAAACTATTCATAGTATTGAGTGATAACCCAAAGTATAAAAAACATATAAATGACACCTTAAACTAACATGTTACATGTAAATGACATCACAATAAAATGAGAAAAAATAAAGTTAACAAAAAAAGGCATATAAATGAATGGTAATATGGTAATGGTAATATAGGTAATGGTAATATAGGCCTTGCAGGTGGTGGAATTTAGTTCTCCACTTGACTATAGACTAAACTTAAAGATTTAGAAAAGAACACTGGGGAGATTCTAGTTTCTAAGAACCTAATCAACCCTAATTATTTTTATTTAAATATAATATTAAAAATTTAGTATTGTTAATTGAGTTTCTGTATTTTCTGTAAACATCTAATATTTTGACTTATTTTGAACTACTACTTTTAACCATCTGCACACTGAATACTACTTCAAGCTACATTAATTTAAAAATATCTCCAGAATAAAGAAAATTGAATTTAAACTATTTTTGATTTTTTTAAAAGTATAATGCCTAAATTATGCTTAAAGTACAACTGAAAGAGTTATCACTGAGTGGTATACTCCTGAAAGAATATTTAAAGACATCAAAAGAACTCTAAAGAATTTAGCTAAAGTGAAAAATCCAGAGAATTTTTTTTACTTCAGTATTTTTCATTGTAGTAACTTTGTTTTTACAAATTAAAATAAACTCATATAAATAAACATGGGGGTACATAAATCTGAGTCAGTGCTTTTGTATCCTTTGGGTAAATACATAGCAATGGGATGGCGTGATCATATGGGATTCAGGAGAATATTTTGAATGTTTCCTCTCAAGATGATGCAGTTTTATTACTATTGTTTTTCAGAAATTTATTAACATTTCATATATTCATTTACTATTATCTCTTCAAATATATAGTGAAGTATCAGGAAATAAAATTCAACCTAGCAATGGATTTTATTATTTTTTTTAAATTCTATGAAATAAAGCAAACTATAAGATGTAACTTGCATGCCCTGGTGGCTCAGGCACTAAGTCAGTAGATGGAGTATAGCCCAAGGACCCAGGTTTGTAACCTAGAGCTATAAAGAACAATCAAAACGAATAAAAATAAAAGTTTTAAAAAAGATGTAATTTGCATGTAAAACTTTGAATGAGATTTTTTATACCATTTCAGTCATATTCATTGAGCTTTATAACCATAAGAGAGAAAGGAAAGGAGGACATCAGAAATTAGTAGTCCTGGGTTCTTGCTCTGGTACTCTTTGCTGAGTCTCTGATCTTAGACAAGTCATTTTAATCTCTCAAAGTTCAACTTTCATTTTTTATTAAATGGTGAGAAACACTGATCTCAGGTAACCTGAGAATCGTATACAAATTTTTAAAGAATCTTCAAAATTTAACCCCACAATATACAATCTTAAACCATTAAACCAAAGAGTAAACTATTTTTATTGTATTCGGGAGAAAACAGCAATTAGATCAATCGCCTCCAAAGTTGTGCAGGCCACATACCCCCAGATTCAAAGTTTGGGTCCAGAGGGAAACAACCAGTGTGAACAACTAAATAAAATGTTTCTTCCTCCTCTTTTTTCCTGATTGCATCTTTCCTTTCAAGATAATTCATGAATAATGTAGAAATTTTAGTCTTACCTATTCCCAATCCTACTAAACCTTAGTGTAAAATTTGAACAAACTATAAACTTGATGAACTCTGGGAAATGAGAACACTGGATATTAAGAAATTACTAACCTCAGCTTTGATAATACTATGGTTATTTAGCAAAGGGGGCTCATAATATCATAAATATATTATGAAATAATCACAAATGAAATTACAGAATGCCTGAAATCAGTTACAAAATAATGGGAGGAGTGAGTAGAGTATAGATAAGACAAGCTTTACTCTGCTATGGAAACTAAGTGATGGGCACACAGGATTTTATTAAATTCCTTTTTCTACTTTCATATTATGAAAAAGTAAAAAAAAACACAAAAAGCTGAAAACAAATAAGATGACTAATATACATGTTTTAAGTGTTAGGTGCTTTTGATTATGAACCAGCATAATCATACCACTATGATAGCAATAGATCCCACTATTAATCAAGTGATGATGGAACTTGGCAAGGTTACTATTAAGTTCATGTGAAAGAGAAAACACATAAAAATTATACTGTTTTTGACAAAGAACAATAATAAGGAAGGGTTTATTAAATACCATGAAAACTATTATCATTTAGAAGAAATGACAGACAGGTACATCAATTATATAGAATAGAAGAAGTTTTTCAGAAAACAAAGGTGACATTTCAAGGAGGGAAATGATTCAAATAATGTTGGAAGAAATGACTTTCCCTTTGAATGAAGGTATAAATATGCTATGAATACTTAAACTGAAAATTAGACCTCATCTTTCAAAGAAAAGAAGATCAAACCTCATCTTCAGGAAGATTCAACAACAGTGATGAATATCTGGATAATCCTTGATCTCTCCAAGAATAAAAAGGACTTCATATACATAGTCACTGGAATCAAGTTTTAAATTGCCTATCAAAACTTGGCAGTTCTATAACTATGGAATAACAAGAACCAATTTTAAGTCCATCTTAAACAAAAACTTGTCTCAATATGTTTTCATAAACCAATTTATCCATGACAGTCCCTTGCTTCTGAAAACCACTCAAATGGGAATATACTTCAATGAACACATCTCTGAATACCAACTAATCTAATAACTGCCTCACCCAAGCAATAACCATATTTCCATAGCTAATGCCTATGCACTATGGTTGTGAAAAATTCAACAATCCCTAAACTTCATATTTCTCGAAAATCCTACATCAGTCTGTTACTTGGAGATACTGTAATTGAAAAAGTTCTCTTTACTTTTAAGTAAGCAATAAACTCCAGTTTTGTGTTTTCAGATTATATGCATATTCTGATAACCTGTTCTATAGCTATCATAAAAGATATTATAGACCAATACTACATACACAGAAGGCTATCAAAGACAGGTTAATTGAAAAAGATAAATTGCCAGTAAATAGGATACTATTTTAAAATATATTATATATATTTTTAAATGATTATATGAAGATATTTAAATATAAAAAACCAGAAGACACAAATAATCATTAGCAACAGTTATCTCTGGGGAATAGAGGAGTGATGGGAATGAAACACAGAGTAAGGATCCAGTAATAGATCATTAAAAGAATTATCATAACCTCTATACAATGAGCATGCATTATTTTTATAAATGAAACATGAAAAAAGATTTTCATAAATTTTCTATATATTTCTATAATTACTTTCCAATGAAAACTGACATTTGGAATGATATACTCAAAGGTCTTAGAGACACAAATTAATGTAGGCAATATTGAAGTAAACAAAAAGGTTAAAACAGTGGGTCATCTCAATCTCTACTAAAAATTCCATGTGTGTCTATACATATATTTACATATATAATATATATAAACATACATACTTTTTTTTTTTTTTTTTTAAGAGGAAAGCAGGCTGGCAGCAGAAAGCAGGCAGGCAGGGAGAGGAGGAGGAACATTTTATTTATTTAGTTGTTCATTTTAGTTTTCATCCTCTTCCCTGCCTTGGGTCTTGAACTGGGATTAATGTAGACTGTGTCCCAGGTAGGGGCTTAATACTTGAGCCAAAAGAACACAAAATTCAATAATTTCACATATTAAAGTTTTACTATAAAAGCATAGTATTCTTTCCGAGTAAGTACACATGAAATGTATGAGCCATAGCTAAATATTCCTTAGAAAATCTGACATCCTTAGAGAGTCTTGTATGTATGGGTTATATATGGAACGTGATACATACCAACACCTTTACTTTATAGTTATATATTGCACATACATAAGTTAAATATTTTTCAGAAAGAACTAATGCTTATCAAGAAGTTTTTGTTTAATCATGCTATCTGTGTCTATCTATTTAAACTGAAAAACAGACCATTCATTTTATCTAGCAACCACAGTTAGTTGTCCAGTCTTAAATTATGCAGGAGACATTTTTACTACTTTTGTGTAAGGGATGAAAACAAAACTAAAGAGTTTACTTTCATTTATCTGTAGATATCCTTAAATTAGGTAAAAGTAACACTTAGGAAATTTAGATCTTACTTATTTCTGAAATTGTTAAGTGTTATTAGAGTATAAAGTCTAATTAGTCACATACGCAAATTCAAATTTAAGTATCTGAAGTTTACTCTTTATAAACTCATGAAGTATAATTTTAAATTTAACCTGTATATAGCTATATCAAGAAATACAGAAAATAAATCTGGAAGTCACACCTAAAACTACACAACAGTTACAGAATTGATTTAGACTCTGCGAGGCAACTCCTTACATCTTTCTTGACTAACTTCCAAACACATAAGGACAAGTCCTTCTCAAAATCATTTCTGGGCCATTATCACATATGCCTTCTAAAAAACGCTCAGGTCATATACACTCAATAAAACCGCTAAACTCACCAGATAGGTATTTTCAGTTATTCGGACACTGAGTGTTGGTTACTATTTTCACTTATTCAATCATTCAATATGTTACTGAAAACCAACTATGTTGCCAGCTACCAATAAGGAAAGTGGGAAACAAAGATATTTATAACTCTATCCCTGCACGGCTATAGTCTTGTTGAAAAGAAGAACATGCAAATAAAGAATTATAAATTAGAGACCTTAAATAAAATATCTATTTGTTGCTACCAGAGTACTTAAAAAACAAAAACAAAAAAAACCTGAGATAACCAGGATTTAAAGACAGGTGACACTGAGCTAAATTAGGGCCCAAGGGAAGAGGTGCCTTAAAATCAAAAGGAAAACAATGAAGAAAACTTTAAACATGAGAATGAAGGCAGAGACAGCAGAAATGAATACGACTTATGTTGAGACATCCAGGAAGTATAATCATGAGATCTCATGATTGATTTGGGGACTGAAGGAAAAAGAAAAATCAAAGACTATGCTTCTGGGTTCAAGTCCTGAGTCTGACGAGAAACCACCAGTGTGAACAACTAAACTGAAAAAAAAAAAAAAAAAAAAAAAAAAGGTTTCTTCCTCCTCTCTCTTCCTGCCTGCTGTCTGCCCATTTTCATTCCTGCCTGTATCTTACCTTAAAAAAAAAACAAACAAAAAAAAAAAAACACCACTTCCCCCATGTTTCTATTTTGCTTTCTTGAGCCAACTTATTTCTGGCGTATCTCCAATTCTGTCTCTTTATACTCACTATTTTTCTCATATATCTTAGTTAACTTAAGAATTTAAATATATATTTACATACACTTTTTTTAACCCCCAGACCCAGGTCTCAGACCCAGGTCTCGAACCCAGGTCCAGAGACTTTACATGGCCTTAGCCACAGGAATACACCAAGAACTTTAACTTAATGAACTTCTCATTATAACTTACCCTGGCTCTATATTCTCCCCATATGTGACACATCACAAAAAAATAAAATATATGTGGGCAATGTATAACCAGTGCATTATACATATAATATATAAAGATGTATACATTGATGGGATAAAATTTTTAAATTACCCAATGTGCTTATTAATTAACTTTGTTTCCCCTAATTAATCTCACTGTAAATTCACTAACTTCATATGGATTTTTGACCAGGAAAAACAAAATGAATAACAAAATACACCCCAATTATTTCTGCTACATAGTTTTAAACAAACTATATAACAGGTGTAAGAAAACTCTCCCAGTCATAAACACAACTAAAATTGGTAATAGCTCAGCAAATGTAGAGTGTTTACTGATGCAATTGGATTAGTGCCTAGAGTTAGAGTGAAATGAGGACACTCCCACTGCTGAGTTGTTCTGCTATGTCATCAGCCCACATCTGCTATATGTTTCCAACTTGACAGCAAAGGCAATCGAAACGTTTTTTTATTAAGTTATGAAAGTTTCAAAAGTTAACCAACCTCCAGTACTTTTTAATTGTTCATTAATAATATGTGAAGAAATATTCAGAAAATGCAGGAACCAAGTTCAAGTGGTGCTGAAAATAAGAGGCATGGACCAGTCTATTGTATAAAGAGATGTCAGACGATGGCACTATTTTGTACCATGTTTACACTGAGTTGAGTGTAGGTAAATCAAACTGGAAACAGGGTCCTTTTCCCACTTGGCCCTAAGACAGGTGGTAGTCAGGCCTATTCATGCTAGGTTGACGAAAGGATTCTTCTGAGGTAATTAACCATACCTCACAGTGAAAAATTTGAACCATCTATACAGTGGCTAAGTGGCACGCACTGTTGGCTTAGGAGCTAATAAGCCAGGGGCTAGGGCGTGGAACCCATAGAGAGCACAAGGACTGGGGACCAGAGGAAACAAACAAAATTAATATATAAAAAGTGCTTCCTCTTCCTCTCAGTCTATTTGAAAATAAAATACAATGAAAAAGAAATTAAAAATTTGTAACAAATGAGGATCCCCAATTCAGCCAGTCATATCATTATTCAGTAATACCTCAGAGTTCACAAATTTTCTCTTGCATATAAGCTTGAATTTTCAATGTGATTTTTGGCACCTCACCCTTAAATATGAAGGGACAGGATCTCCAGAACTAAAGGGTCAGAAGGAGGTACCCTCAAACACCCAAACACATTGAACACATTAAAACAAGAGAGAATCTCAAGAAATGTAGTTGTCTCAGAATGTTAAAATACAGAATCCATAAAAGAACAAGAGGGATGGGTGGGTTTCATGTATTCAAACAACATAAAAAAGGAAGCTTTAGAAAAAGCCAAGCTATGATAGCAAAGAGGAAATACGATATGCCCACACACACAGATAAACTATAAGATAGAGCTGAAGATACCTCCCAGAAATAAGAATGAGAAAAACAAAGATGAAAAATAAGAAGAAAAACAAATCAGAAGTCTAGCCCAGCAAGGTAAATGTTCATAAAACTAGAGTTTTAAAAAGATAAGAGAGGGGAGAGTAAATTATTCAAGAACAACATCTAAAACTGAAGGATACAAGTAAACAAAATATACTAATGTCCCACACCATGCATACAAATACTTGTACTAAGGCACATTGGTGTGAAATTTTAGAATATTAGGCATGCCCTAGTGGCGCAGCAGTCTAGTACACCCTGGGAGTAATCTCACATACAACCCAAGGTCCCAAGTTCAAGACCTGGGACCAGAGAGAACCACTAATGTGACAACTAAGTAAAAATAAGTGCCACTTCCTTCCGCTCTCATCCTACTTGCCTTCATTCCTATCTGCACCTTTCCTTTAAAAAAATACTTTTTTAAACTTCAGAACACTGAGGATGACCAAAGGACAGCGCCTATGATTTCAGAATACCTACACAATACTCTGTGTCAATTATACCAATATAAAATTGGGAGAAGTGGGGGAAATTTCAGAGGGAAAAATCTTATTACAAGACTTCTCAAAATCACCACTAGATGAAAACATTTTAAAAAATTTGAAAATAAAGGTAAATCTCCAACTCTATGCTCAGTAAAACTATCATTCAATTATGCAGATAAAGTATTTTGAAACTTATGATGTCTCACTACTACTCATCCCAATGGTATTATTAGAAGCTATTAAAATGCCTCTACCACCCCCAACAAAAAGCATAATTACGTACAAGACCCAAAATAATCTATAAACTTCTAAAATTAACAATTCAGGGATGTCACTGAATAAACACTACACAAAAAATCAGGACTACATATATCTATATTATAGCAACAAGTATTTTAAAAAATTTTCAAATACCATTTATAATAACTTAAAAAAAAATCTGCATCATCCTCATTATAGCCAAGATATGGAAAAACATAATTTGTCCATCAACAGATGAATGGATAAAGAAAATGTGGTATTAGAATAAACAAATCCAGAAAAGGTTGGCAAGATAGCAACTTGGTAGAAGCCAAGTCTCATCACCTATTTTGCAACTATTTTGCAGACTGAGGAAATGGAGGTTCAGAAATTACAGAGAGAGCAGCAGCATTTACTATGAGAAAGGGTGGGCAAAACACATCAGGGTTCAAAGTTACATTGCAGATTCAGGATCCCTAGCTTTGGGGAAAAAAAGGGTGATGGCAGAGCAGATGGAGCTTCGGAAAGAACCAATCATCCGGACAATTGACCTAGCAGCGGAGCGCCCACCCAACAGGATCAGAACACTGAGCCAGGGGAGAGGGTCTTGGCGGTAGCAGGAGGAGGATCAATGCTCCAGTGGAATAAGCAGGATTCCCAAGAATATACACAGGTAAGCTGCCACAGAGGCAGGTGGCTAGGGGGAATGCCCGACCCTAGCTTCCTCCTATCATACTGCTCTGGAGCCACTGAATGAAATTCTTAAAAGTGTATCTTTTGGATCTTTTTATAAACAAAAAGTGAAAACAGCATCCATAGAAAAGTCCCAGAAACGAGGAAGCTTCATCAGCAGCACACTAGAGCCATCTAGTGTGTGGAGGTGGAACTGCAGACTGATTGCAGATATGCGATGACAACATTACCATTCAAACCTGTGATGCTAGGGGAAAGCTCTCCATTCTCCACTCAGATTTCAACCCCACAGGCTGAATTCATAAATCCCAATGAAAGTAAAAGCTTCGACAAATTCAGCCAGGGGTGATACCACACAACTTAAGAATTCCCAGTGTTCAAACCAAGACCTAGGGATATTTGGTGCAAGTCAATATCCTACACAATGCCATCACTAAAGGGGAACCTAAACCACAGGAATAAAAACAGTATTGCCAAACAGAGCAAAGAAACAGAGAAATATGCACAAAATGATGGATCCAATTAAAACCCCAAGGGGAAATGTGAAGGCAACAAACATGTGCAAACTAGCTAACAATGAATTTAAGGGAATAGTGATACAAATGTCATGGAAATCAAGAACACAATAGAGGAAGAAAAAGAACAAGAAAATAGAAGAAATGATGCAAGATTTCAAAGAAATGAAGAACACAATAACTGAACTAACGAATTCAATAGAGGGACTCAAGAGTAGGATGGATGAAGCCTCCAACTTTTAATAAGTGAACTAAAAGAGCAGAGGAATGCACTCAAGAAAACCAGCAAAAAGAAAAGAATGAAAAGAAATGAACACACATTTGAGACATAGAGGATAACATATAAAAGAACAACATTTGCATCATAAGGGTCTCAGAAGAAGGGGGGGGGGGGCAGAAATTGTATTTGAATATATAACTGAGATTTTCCATAACCTGAAGAAGGAAGTTAAGTCTCCAGACCCAGGAAGCTCAAAACATTCCTAATAAAAAAAAAAAACCCAGACAGTTTCTACATCAAGACACATTATCATAAATGCCAAGAATACAAGACAAAGAATCTTAAAAGGAGCTAGGAGAAAACAAGTTACATACAAAGGAGTCCCCATAAGATTGTCAGTGGATTTTTCATCTGAAACTCTATAAGCCAGAAGAGAATGGCATAATATACTAAAAGTGCTGAAAGAAAAGGATTTCAACCCAGGATACTACAACTTGTGAGATTATCACTTAGATCTGAAGGAATGATAAAAAGCTTTCCAGATGAGCAAGGTTAAAGGAATTCACCACCACAAATTAGTTCTGCAAAAATACTAGAAACTCTATAAAGTGTAATGAATTCCACTTAAAAAGAGTAAGACAGCAAAACATAATAACTGGGGAGAGAATAAAAATGTAGATGGTGAGAATGAGTGAAAGACTAATCTGCTTTCAAAAAAAATAAATAAAAAGGAAATAAATGTTATAGAATTCTGAATGCTAACTACAGGGTAACTACAAAATACATCTCCAGAGAAAAAGCAAAGAATAAAACAAAAAGGGAAACCAATCAAAACATAAATACACTCAACCCACTTGAGAAAGAGAAGAACAAAGGCACTGTCTAGAACAAAAGACAGAAGGAAATTTCCAAAACAGCAATAAGCAGTTATATATCAACAATCACCCTAAACGTTAATGGATTGGACTCACCAATCAAATGACAAAGAGTAGCCAAATGGATTAAAAAGTATAACCAAACCCTTCTGCTGAACTGAGGAAGTTTATTATAATCCAGGCTTACCTCAAGAAACAAGGAAAATCGCAAATAAACAATCTAACCCTACATTTAAAGGAACAAGAGAAAGAACAATTAAAGCCTGAAATCAGTAGAACGAAATAAATGAAAGAAGTTACAACAGATATCATATAAATAGAAAACATCACACAGACTACTCTGAACAGTTCTCTGCAACAAAGTGGACAACCTTGAGGATCATGAACAGATTTTTAGAAAAATACATTCTGCTAAGAGTAAACCTGAAAGAATTGGAAAACCTGAACAATCACAAGCAAGGAAATTGAAGAGGTAAACAAGTCTCCCTAATTAATACCTATTCTTCTCAAACTCTTCCAAAATATTGAAGATCAGGAAATAATTCTACTTTGTCTGCAGCTAACATCACAATGACACCAAAAGATGACAAAGATGTCATTAAGAAATAAAATTACAAATTTCTCTATATAGATGCAAAAATTCTCAACAAAACGTTAGTAAACTGAATCCAACAATACATCAAAAAGATCATCCATCATGACCAAGTAATATTTTTCACAGGGATGCAAGGATGGTTCAACATTTCTTAAAATCTATTAAAGTAATACACCTTACAACAAGAACAAGGAGAAAAACTACATGATCATATCAACAGATACTAAGAAAGCTTTTGAGAAGATGCAACACCCACTTATGATAAAAGTCCCGCATAAAATGGCCATAGAAGGTATATACTGCAACGTAATAAAAGGCCATATATGATTAACTCACAAGCAATATCACAGTAAACGGCAGAAAATTGAAAGCATTTCCACTAAGGCCAGGAATGAGGGAAGGCTGTCCACTCTCAGCTATACTATTTAACATCATACTGGAGGTCTTAGCCAGAGCAATTTGACATGACCAAGAAATAAAAGTAAACCATATTAAAAAGGAGGAAGTAAAACTATCATTGTTTGCAGATGACACGATTTTATATGTATCTCTACCGTAAACACTGTCAGTACTACTAGAACTACTCAACAAATGCAGTAAAATGGCAGGCTAAAAAAAAATCAACACACAAAATTTTATTGCAATGTTATACGCAAACAAAACTCTAGAAGAAAACAAAACCAAGAAAACCACACCATTCAAAATGGAAGTAAAAAGGATGTGCTCTGGTGTCTTAGTGGTGTATTACACCCTGGGCACAATCCCAAATGCTATACAAGGTCCTGGGTTCAAGACCCAGGCCCAGAGGAACAACCAATGTGAACAATTAAATAAAATTAAAGTACCTCGCCCGCCTCTTTTTGCCTGCCTATTCACTGTCATTCCTGTCTGTACCTTTACTTTAAAAAAACACAGGTCAAAAGAATCAAATATCTTGGAATATACTTCACAAAGAAGGTGAAAGACCTGCACTATGAAAACTCAAGTCCTTCTTAAAAGAAATAGAGGATACGAAGAGATGGAAAGACATCCCCTGCTCATGGTTGGGAAGAATTAACATATTTTAAATGGTCATCTTACCTAAAGCAATAAACATACAGATTTAATACAATCCCCACTAAAATCCCATGGGCTTACTTCCAGGAAATAGAACAAAAAAAATCTTAAAATTTGTACGAAACAATAAAGACCCCAAATAGGTGAAGCAATGAGAAAAAAATACAATCTCCTAACTGGGAGAAGACATTTGCATTTCATATTTCTGACAAGGGCTTAATAGCTAAAATGTACAAAGAACTCATGAAACTCAATACTGAAAAACAGGCAATCTGATGAAAAAATGGAAAAGGAATTGGAGACATTTTTTTCCAAAGAGGATATACAGATAACCATGAGGCACATGAAAAGATATTCCTACTTGCTATCAGGGAAATGCAAATCACCTTACACCTGAGAGACTGGTTACCATCAAAAGTCTGGAAACAACAAATGTTAACAAGGATGTGGAGAAAAGGGAACACTTTTACACTGTTGGTGGGAATACAAATATATGGGTGCAACTCCTACAGAAAACTGTATGGAGAGTCCTCAAAGTTTAATGTGGAAAATCCCATATGATCTCGCCATTCCACTTCCGGGTAGTTACCCGAAAGACACAAAACCACTATTTTCCAGATGTTTATACACCCCCTCTCCCCCTGTTTACTGCAGTCATATTCCCAATAACTAAGAACCAGAAACTACCTACATGTTCAATGTCAGATGGATAAAGATGATGTGGCATATATACATGATGCAATACTACCTTAGAAAATCAAATCCTGTCCTTTGCATCAACAGGGAAGGATCTAGAGGCTAAATAAGTCAAAAGAAGAAATATAAATATCAGATGGTCTCAATCATAGGTGGAATATGAATAGGAAAAAAAAACAAACAAACAAAAAAACAAAGAACAGTCTACACAAAACCAACCCTTGGACACTTGCAATAGAACTGAGGTTACCAATAGGAAATGGGGGGGGGGGGGGCAAGTAGTGTAGAGCCCACTGGACAATGGTGAAAAGAAGTAGTGATTTGGTGGAAGACAGGGTGTTTTCACATTTATATGAGGAATGGGGAAACTGCATCTATGGGGAACCCTATACATATGAGTTCATTTTAATGAAAAAGCTACCGCAATTTTTAAAAAGGAATTATTCACATCACCCTGTAAGTACATTTTAAGTACATATGTGAAAGTGAATTATTTTATCCAGAATAGGTTTGAGCTTTAACTTACACAATTTTTCTTCGAGTTTGAAAAATTTAATGAACAAACAGAATTACTGCCTAATAAAGTTAGCACCTACCACCAGAAAATGACCCAAGATTTCCTAACTTACATATGAAGAAATGAAAGATGATATACTTTTAGAGCTTTGGTCCTTATTAAGGAATAGATCTGAAGATTAACAAAAAAAATCAAAGCACTGTATACTATTATACAATGGTTGTTTTGTTTGCAGGCCTTTCAGCAGTTAACTTTTGTATAGTTAAAGTATAAACTGTATCTTTTTTTAACCCATTTTTTAAGGAAAAGTGCAGGCAGGAATGAAGGCAAGAAGGCCAGGAATGAAGGCGAGGAGGCAGGCAGAGCAAAGAGGAAGAAGTACTTTATTTTTATTTAATTGTTCACATTGGTTATTTTATTACCCTGGACCCAGGACTCAAACCCAGGAGTGTGTGGCCTGTGCTCTTTCAGAAGTGACTGGCTTAACCACTACTTCACCAGCGCACACCAGAAGGTATTAATCTTGTCAGTATAATCAGTTAGTTGAGTTGTTTAACAAAAACACAGCTAAGCATTTTTACCTTATAAATATGACTTTCAAGTATAGTTTATCATAGGAAATAAGTTTCTAAGCTAAAATTATTTAAAAGCCATTACTAATTTTGATTTAAAAACGGAACGAACCTAAGTATTGATCTCTACTATCCTGAAAATGTAACAAAATAGGGATAAAAATACATATGTGTGTATATATATATTCATAAGGATAAAAAAATGGGAGAGTAAAAAAGACCAGATAGCAAGAAAATTTTGCAATATAAAAAGGATTAATTTAGAAGACCTGAGAAAGCTGAAACTGAAATGTGAGGGCAGACTGAAGGAAGCCTGTATATAGAATTCCGAAGAGACTTATGATCCCAAAAGTCAGTACTTTTGAAACTTAAGCTGTTAAGGGCTGAAAATAAAAGGATGAAAGGTTTTCACAAAATTTAAAAGAGTTAAACACCCAGCTCTTTCCCTCTACCCTTAGAGTTAGGTGATTACTCCAAATTGCAGAGTGAAAGTTTTCACTATCAGAAGGTTATGTAAGACAACCTCTAGTTCAGAGAAGATATATTGAGAACAAGGAGATTAAGTAAAAGTCTTAATAAAATGATAAAACCATAGACTTGTCTCACTTATTTACCCAATCCAGATAGCAGTCCTTTATTATTCCTGTCGAAGATTAGAGGAAATTCTTTTCCAGAAAATCTACTTATTCAAGAAAAGACCGAAGCATATGTAATGATAATTGAGAATTCCCCATTAAAAAATTCATGACCGATTTGTCACCTCAACTTGAGACTTATTAATCTACAAGGTGTACTCGTGTAGTTTTCACACTTGCAGCTAGCTTCTTAGTGACTCACTCAAATATGAAATGAGTAAAAGAACACCAGAAATTTGAAAAAAACCTCCAAAATGAAAGACAAAATTAGAAGGAAAAGTAAAATGCCAATGGAGAATAGAGAAAAACAAAAATTTAAAAACCAGAAAACCTTTGTTTCATGTATCAAGAACAGTAAATTATGAAAAGGAAAATTCAGAGGGAAAAAAAAGCCTTCTATATAATAAAATGACCGGTCAAGCAGAGCAACACATTGAATATTTACGGGTAGAATGGATTTTTATTTATTTATTTTTACCAAATCTGCTTTAAGAAATTAGACAAGAAAAATGAAACACTGGCAAAACGTTAATCACTAAGATAGGTGATACCATGAGGCTTTTGTTTTTTGTTTTTTAATTTTTAAAAGAAAAGGTGCATGCAGGAATAAAGGCAAGAAGAGGTAGGCAGACAGGAAGCAAGGAGGAAGAAGCATTTCATTTATTTTTATTTAGCTGTTCATTTTGGTTGTTCCCTTCAGCTCTGGGATATGAACCGGGATCTTTGCAATGCAAGTGGACTGCACCAACCAAAGGCAATTGACCAAACTGTTATTTCACCAAGGCACACCCAGAGTTCATTTTAATATTTCTCCACTTAAAGTTTACATTTTCCATAAAGTTTAAACTTGAAAACCAAAAAATGTAAAACATATCAAAAACCCATGAAGATTAAAGTCAAGAAAAGACAAAAATGTAGAAGACATAAGAAAATGAAAATTACAGAATATCTGTAGCTCATCCAAGTAACAGCGAGTTCCGGGGGGGTGGGAATTCTAAATAATTTAATTTCCTAAAACAGAAGGATGAAAGTTCCCAAAAGGAAGTCTCTAAGTACAATAAATATAATAAATTATAAAAGACCTAATATGAAAACTATACAGCATACTTGACTAGGAAATAACATTCAAAATGTTTTCACTGTTAAAGACCTGAAATCATGAATGAGAGTAGCAAAGGAAAGCAATCAAAATGGAAAAACAAGAGAACTATTAACTCCAGGAAACAAGAATTTCCAAGAAAGAAAAATACAACACAACTGGAGAAAGAGACAACATAAAAACACACACATATATATATATTCACAATAAGGTAAACTCTACAGTTACTTAGTTGTAAGTTAAAATGAAATGTTAAAAAATTTAAATCACTATTTCAAAATTTACAAACCTAAAGGTAAAAGAAAATAAGCAAAAATGGAGAAATATGAGAGGGAGTAGGTAAAACAAGATAGCACTATTTAACACCATAAATCTAGCAGTATTTTTTCATTTTAAAACTATATACACATTATTCAAAATATATAAACCAAGAATCTACCAATGGATAAAACATATGTACACGCACACAAAGAAATATTATTCGGCCTTGAAAAAAGAAATCTTACTACACTCAGTGAAATAAGTCATTATCAGACAAACACAGCATGAGTCCACTCATATGAGTTACCTAAAATAGTCAACCCATAAAAGCAGAGAACAGAATGGTAGTTGCCAAGTATGGAGGTACAAAGAAATGGGGAACCCTCTCTCTCATACACACACAAGATATATGCATATTACTTTGATCAAAAAAATTTTTAAAGAAAGGTACAGGCAGGAATGAAGGTGAGCAGAGGCAGGCAGGGAGAGGTAAGAAGCACTTTGTTTTTATTTAGTTGTGCACACACCCCATATCCCCCAAACTCCCCACACCCAACTGGCCTTGGGTCAAGGACTTGGGTCCTTGGGATGTATCTGTATCATTTTTGTTTGTTTGTTTTAAAGGAAACAGATAGAAACAAAGGCAAGCACTTTACTTATTGTATTTAGTTGTTCATCTTGTTCCCTGCCGGAAGCTGGACGCAAACCCAGGATCTTAGGATGTATGTGGCACACACCTAACCACTACTCCACCAGGGCATCATGTATGTATATCTTATCTGTTAGGTTGCCAGGGTGTGCCAAAATTTAAAATTAAAAATATTAACAATCACATCGCAGTATGCAGGTGTAAAATCAGGATAGTTCCATAGCCCTGCTACTGTAAGGTATTGATAAAACAGATGCAGGTTAATTAGCTAGCCTCAATATTCATTGAGAGTTTATAATCCAACGTCTCAATTCAGGGCTGACAGATTATAAAGCAAGAAGGTCGTTATCCTTTACTACACTATTTCTTGTGAATTTCAAAGTAATACCCTACTGTTGCATGGTAAAGTAGCAGCAAATAAAAATGACTGAAATGGACTTTATGGTGCCCGGGAATCATCCTCCCCTACAGAAAAGGGCACAGATGTGGGATCTGGACTTTCATTATTTCCCCCAATAAATATTACCAAATTAAGTAAATGGAAATCCTAGGAAAAAAGAAGCTCATTAACCAAAATAACCACCCAAATAGTTCATGTACTTATGGTAAAAGACAGAAAAAAAAAACAAAATAAATCACTTGAAGCCTTTGTTTCTTTACTATATACTAAGATAATATAAGCTAAAAGAAAGCTGGAGGAACAATCTGATAAAATGAATTGAAGACAAAGAAAAATGCCATAAGAGACAGAGAGGAACAGGATATACTGGTAAAAAATAATCTAACAAGAAAAATGTATAACCATCATAAACACTAGTCTCTAAAAATATAGCTATAAAATATATGAATTAACATGGGAGAAATAAAATAAATTACAATTGTATTTGGAAATATACACTGTCTCAGAAACTGATAGTTCAGGTAGGAAAAGCATACTGAAGATCTAAATCTAATTAATAAGGTTAAACTATTAAGTAGACAGTATATAGAACTTTATGCCCAGAAAAGAGAACAATGTCTTTAACATTTTAACATTTTTGACACGTGTGTGTATATGAGGAATGGGAAACCTATACATACTAGTTTATTTTAATGTATAGAATAAGTTACAAAAATAAATGAGGAAAAAGGTGATGGCAGGATGAAGGTGAGTAGGTAGAAGAGGAAGAAGTATATTTTATTTTTATTTACCTGTTCATTCTGGTTGGTATCCCTGGACCCAGGACATGAATCCTGGTCCTTGGGATATATGTGGACTTCACTCAGCAGGTGGTGACCACCAGACCCACCAGGGCGCACCAAGACAACAAAGCATTTTAAAGTATGTATGTTTTGAGCTAAAGAACTTTTAATACAAGTCCAAAGGATCAGTACCACAGACATTATGATCTTTAACCATAATGCAATAAAGAAGAGCTTATAAAAATCCATGTTTAAAAACTTAACATACTAAATTGCATTTAAAAATTTAATTAAGAAACACTTAGAATTGAGTAACAAGACATTACATTTTGGGTGACACAGCTAAAACATTCAAAAGATACAGCTTTAAATACATTTATCAAAAAACCAAGTATTGGAGTACTTAATGGTTAAATCTGAAGTCTCTGGCTGGTATAGTCCATATACATCCCAAGAAAGAGGGGACTGGACCAGGAAGAAAACCAAGATGAACTGAATAAAATAAATAAATGCTTACTCTTCCTTTCTCTTCGTGACTGCCTACTCGCCTTTATTCCTGTCTGCACCTTTTCTTTAAAAACAAAATCAAGGTGCATCCTGGTGCCAGTGGCTGGTCCAGCGCCTACAGCTGAGTGCAGTCACATAAAACCCAGGGACCTGGGTTCAAGTCCCAGGGTTGAGGGGAGCAGCCAAGATGAACAACTAAATAAAAGTAACTTTTATAAAAGGCTTCTTCCTCCTCTCCCAGCCTGTTTGCCAACTCATCTTCATTCCTGCATGTACTTAAAAAAAAAAAAAAACACAAAACTAAGAATACAAGTATTCAAGAAGTCTGAAAAGAACACAGCAAATTAAAAGTAAAGATATAATAAAAATCAGAAATCAATGAAATATAAACAACAAAAACTATAAAGAACACTAACAAAATTAAGTTTTTATTCAAAAAGAAATCTCAAGATGATGAAAATTCTTGAAAACAAGTCAAATTTCAAAATATAGGAGGAAATAAGTACAGATATAATAAGCCTAAATATTTTGTGTTAAACAGACTAAAAATAGAAAAATTTAAATGATTATAAATAATTATGGCAATTACTTTAAACATGTATGAAATGAGGAAATACAAAAACATAAAATGTCAAACTGGTACAAAAGAAAAAAAGCACACTAGTAAGACTGAAGAAATTAATTTGGTAACTTGAAACTTCTCTTCCCCCAAAAGCTCCTGGCTGAGATAATTTTATAAGTAAGTTCTAACCAGCTTTCAGTTGATAACTGAGTCTTATTTTCTACAAGTTGTTGCTAAAATTTAAAAAGCACAAGATCTGCCAGCTCATTTTATGTAGCGAGCATAATCTTAACTTAAAAATCAGATAAAGATTAACTAGGGAAACTGTATCTCCATCTAACTTGTTTCATATAAAAATGCTACCTAAAAAAAGGTACATGGGCACGCGCTCTGGTAAAGCAGCAGTTGGGTCAATGGCCTCTGAAAGAGCAGGGCACATGCCTGTGGGTTTGAGCACAGGCCACAGGGGAGAGCAACCAGTATGAACAACTCAATAAAAATAGATGCTTCCTTTTCTTTTAAAAAAAAGTATATGAATCCAGCAGCGTCTTTTTTTTTTTTTTTTTTTTTAAGGTAAAGCCTATCAGGCTAATTTCTTTCTTAGAATGCAAAAATGGTTTAACATCAGAAAAATCTATCATGTAACTGACCACCATTAATACACAGTGGAAGAAAATGGGTGTCTCTCCATACAGAAAATGTTCTGAATAAACTTTAACATCAACGATTTTTTAAAAAATTTTAAACAAAGTCACAAACTAGGAATAGAAAGTAAGTTCCTTAACTCAGTAATAGACCAAAAGCTTCTATAAGCTACACTTATACTTAGCTGAGAAGGTAGATAAAATAAGGTTAACCACTGATCAACATTTAACCATGGTTAAAGCACCATTAGTGCTTTACATACCACAGATGACCCTTGAAAACAGATTTGAACTGCATGGGGTCCATTTATATCGATTATTTTTTTCCAATCAATACAATACAGTATTTTCTATAGTATAATTTATTTTAAGAATAAAGTATAACATATAAAATGCTATTCAACTGCCCATTATCTTGAAGCTTCTGGTCAAATAGCAGGCTACTATTAAAGTTTTGGGGGAATTAAATTATATGTGAATTTTCAACTGTGCAAGGGCTTGTGCCCCTAACCCTAGCATTGTTTAAGGATTAGCTGTATTATGAAAGAAAAATAATAACCTCTAAAAATCTAAGGATTGAAACGGAAGCGATAATTTCAAAAATAATCTATAAAAACTAGTTCATGAGTTTAGTCAAATTAGCAAACATAAAATCAACCCCTAAAAGTAAACATCCAATGTCTACTTGAGCAATAATAAATTAGAAAAGATGATAAAGAGAAAGGAAACATGCAAATCATATTATCAAGAAAGGGATTAATATCTAGAATAGATAACTCCTAAAACTCAACAACAAAAAAAATGTTTTAATGGGCAAAGGACTTCTGTTTCTTCATTCTTCAAAGATACACAAAAGGCCAACAAGGACATAAAAAAATAAGCTTAGCATCATCATCATCAGGGAAATGAAAATCAAAACTATGAGATACCACTTCACACATCATCAAGATGGTTACTGTCAAAAGAAAGTAATTACTGGCAAGGATGTAGAGAAACTAGAACCCTTGTACACTGCTGATTGGAATGTAAAATGATATAGTCACTGTGGAAAAACAGCATGGTGGGGCCTCAAAAAATTAAAAGAATTACCATATAATCTAGCAATTTCAATACTGTGTATATATCCAAAAGAACTGAGAGCAGGGTCTTAAGGAGATATTTTGCACACCCAAGTTTATAGTTAAAACGTGGAGTCTGTCACCCAAGTGTTCATCAAAGATGAATGAACAAAATGTATACATACATACAATGAAATTTTACTCAACCTTAAAAAGGAGGGAAATTCAGTAATATGCTACAATATGGAAACTTAAGAACACTATACTAAGTGAAATAAGCTTACGAAAAGAATATACAGTAAGATTCTACTTATATAAGGTACTTAGTCAAAAGTCATAAGGACAGAAAATAAAATGTTGTATGCCAGGGATTGGAAGATGAGGACAATGGGGAAATGGGTATACAGTTTAAGTAAAAGATGAATAGAGTGTTAAAGGGATGGAGATAGTGATGGTTATACAACAATGTTGAGTATTCTTAATACCCATGAATGGTACACTTAAAAATGGTTAAGATTTTACCACAATAATGTATCTGTGTACATGTGTAAGATATGTTATAAACTGAGGATTATGATTAACTTTACCTTCTGCACCTAAGACTGAAAAAGATGGTATTTATGGGTAAATTAAGAGGCAGAAATTTGAAAGTAATTTAGGAATGGTGATAGTGCATTACAAAACTGAAAATAAAAAAGTTAAAGACAAATAAGACTTGTTTTTTTTACAAATCCACAAGTCCTGACAGACTTCAAATAAATTCTGATTGAAAAAATTTCTGAAATGCTTCAAAAACAGTTCCTACATAAATTACCTACTTATGGTTTCTCCCTGAGACAGCAGGGCCTTCCATCTTAACTGTCTTTTTCTTAAAAAACAAAACAAAACAAAACAAAACAAAAAAAACTTCATTAACATTTTATGCATGCTAATTTGAAGAATATCAGAAAGTATACTTTTTATAGGAAGAAGATTAAAATCACCCATAGTACAGTAAACACACTCACCCCTACTATGATAAAAGATATGGGTGAGACCTAAAAGAAAAAAAGCAGGCTAGCCACCTGTCTTAGAAAGCAAGGAGGTAAAGAATGCATCTACTCATTCTCAATATTTGCCTGACCCAGTCTCTCAGAATTGTGTCAAAGAACCTGGCATCAACTAACCAAAGCCTAAAATTGCTGCCAATGTCTGAAGTCCTGATCAGTCAAGTCTGTCCCCATTTATATAAAGTGAAGTGGACAAATGCCACCAGGTGGCACCAAACTGCAGCCAGGACCAGATCAGATTTGGATCAAGCAGCTGGATGCCTGTAACTCTAGACAACTAGAAATAACACTTGTTCGTATTTTGTGATTATTTTTTCTTTTTTCTTTTCTTTTTTTTTAATCTCAGCACATCCTGGTGGGGCAGCAGTTAGGGGAATTACCTCTGAAGGACACAGGTCGTATATCCCTGGATTCAAGTCCTGGGTCCAGGGGAAAACAACTAAAGTGAACAATTAAATGGAAATAAAATTAAAATGCTTCTTCCTCCTCTCTTCCCGCCTGTCTACACCTTTCCTTTAAAAAAAAAAAAAAAAAAAAAAAAGACTTGTTTTTTTAATCTCCATCTATCATAGTTTAGATTTTACTCATTTGCATGAGATAATCACACTGAACATTCAGGAATATAACCTTCCAAACACAGGTCATATTTTAATACTATTATACATTAAAATAAAATTAGTATCTTATGTCAATGCAACACGCAAAGTGTATTTTATTCTAATGCATACCATCAGTACTCATTGAATAAAGTACACTATGATTCCTTATAGATATAAACTGAAACCTGCATAGAAGCTGGATATTTATATAGTTTCAAATAGTTCCTCACAAAATACTTATTACAAAGAGGAAGAATAACGGTTTTTATAAAAAGTCTGGCAAATATCTAAGTAACCAAAGTGGGCATCATCAGTAATGTGAAAAGTCAAAATCAAGTGCCAATTGAAATAGACATGTGAAAATGTGACTAAATCAAATTAAGGGACATTCTAAAAATAAGTGTCCCTCAACTGTCAAAAATATGAAGGTCCTGAGTCTAGAAAAGACACATTATGATTAGTCTGAAAGAGATTACAGACAGAACTAAAACCAACACATGATTCTTAACAAGAGCCTTCTGCTATGAGGAACAATATTGAGGATTGATGGTACTCATGTCTCAAGATTAATGTCCTGATTGTTGATAGTTATATTCTGATCATGTAAAATAATCTTGATTATAGGAAATAAACACTAGAATATTCAGAGAAATGGTGGAACATCAGATTGGCAATATACACTCAAATGGCTCAGGAGGAAAGTTAGTTGTTTTTTTGTTTTGTTTTGTTTTTGTTTTTTTTTAATCACTTTTCTAAGTTTGTGACTGTTAAAAAAATTTTAATTTTTAAAAAAATCGTGCCTACCAAAAGATATTCATAAGCATATTAGATAGGTCACCGAAAGGAGGGGAAGAGGAGTGGGAATGGGAATGAAGGGAAATGAAAACAAATACACATACTAACCAACCAAGGAACAAACAACCACAACAAAAAAGGCCTGGGCAAAATAATGAACCAGAAACTGAGATGTCTAATTATTAACTCAACCTTAGTTATAATAAAAAGAGGTTTAAATAAATATTGGCATATGTGCTGAGTCTGGGGGTAGAGCTGACTGCCAAGAAATGGCTTTATGCTAAAGGTAAAGACTATTTCTAAAACAGCTAAAAGAGGTTACTTCTGGATAGTGGGTGGTAGGAGTAGGAAACTAATTTTTCTTATTATAAGTTATATTGACAGTATGTCTGACTTTTTAAAACTTACCTAGTTTTTACTGATGAAAAATTAAACCTAATTAGAAGGAAAGACAGTCAAGTTAGTAATGTGAAGTCAGTAAGGAATCTGGATTGGTAAGATTTGGAGAGGAAGGCATATCTTAAGAGGTTAAGGGTAAATCAGAAGTCAGAAATCTGGACAGGCAGGTCACTTACATCATCAGCCACCAGCACACAGATGAAACTTGTTATTACAAAGGGGCATGTAAACCATGAGTTCAGTAGTTCATGAATTCAGCTGGTATGTGGGCACAGTTGGTGCAACATGAAGATGAAAGGAATACACTCGTGATTAAGAAATGAAGTAGTTAAACAAAGTCTCATTCCCAGTTTCTGCTGTAATCTTCCTTGTAGTTATTGCTATTTTCAACACCCACAGAAATCAGTGCATCCTTAACTACATAAACAATTCTGACTTGATTACTATTTAGTCCTCCATCCTCAGACTCCTGAATGGACTAATTATTGGACTTCAATTTCTTTCCTCAAGCCCAAATGACACTATGTGCCCCAACTCTCCATCTGAAATCCCTGTCCCAAAAGGATATTCAATTTCTGTTTTCCATGGCCACTGTCTCTTCCTGAAGGCTCTACTCTATTCCAAACTCCAGCAGCAGGGGTCTATTTGATATTTGGTATCTCTTACAAGGCAACTTCTTGACAATATTCCTTGTCTTTTAACACCCAACTATCCTAACTGTGGAAGTCAAGGAAACATAGTTAAGGCAGACAGGCTAATAAGCTACATTAACCAATGTAATATATGTAACCTTGGACTCAAACTCCGTATGAGTCTTGGTTTCCCCACATATACCAAACTAGGTCACCTCTCAGGTCACCGTAAAAATATAAGCTAGGCATATGTAAACAACAAAGATGAGTAAATAAATGAAATAAAGTGCTTCTTCCTCCTCCCTCTGCCTGTCTGCTTCTGCTCACCTTCATTCCTGCCTGCACCTAAAAGAAAAAAAAAAAAAAAAAAAGATAGGCGTGCCTGGTGGCCCCTTAGCAGTTAAATTCATAAATCTAACCTGCGTACTTCGCATACATCCCAAGGATCAGGGTTCAAAAGCCTGGGACAGAGGAAAACCACCAACATGAACTAAATAAAAATAAATACTTCTTCCTCTCTCTTCTGGTCTGCAACTGTCCTTAAGGAAAAAAAAAAAAAAAAGTAGCAGCTACTCTGCTTACTATGTATCAAACACTATTTTAAAATTACTTATATCTATGAACTAGGTATCATCAGATTCACATTACAAATGAAGACAAAGAATAAAAAAGTTTTAGAAGAATACACAAAATTACATAGCTAGTAACCAATGGAGTCTGGATTTTACAAACACATCGAGATACATATATATATATATATACAGATAAAAGATATACATACATGTGCCTCTTAGCACAAGTTAATAAATAGTAGGTAGTTTATCTTCATATTAATTTGTGGAGTTAAAGACAAATTTCTCATTTTACATTAGACTCCTGAAATTTGCCTAGTCCTAAGTTCTACATGTGTGAAGCTGGTTTAGCTGGGACAGTATTACTTCAACCAAATGAGCAAGTCTAGTTCAAGCTCTAGGCTCTTCTCCATCTTCCTTAAAAATTTCTCAAGAATACACATACACTACTAAATAACCATATATTACCAAGTCACAATATTTAGAAATGATGTGACTATTAATAGTCAGCAGTGAAATATCACGATCATCTCCACAGATGCTAAGAAACGTTACTGACAGAATCCAACATCAATGATTAAAAAAAGCTAGTCACTTCAATAACATGGTAACATGTCTAACTCAAAACCCAACCTAATGTTTAATAAAGTACAAGTATTTTCAGCAAAGTCAGGAAAGATAAGAATGTTGTTTATCATTGTAATTATTTGGATTCTGATACAAATTAACACAATAAATTAAGTAGTAATACCTGGTACAAATATATCTATTTAGAAAATAGAAAAATATATATTTGATATAGCAACAATAAAGTAACAGCAATACAGCTAAATGTGCAAGATGAATTTTTAAAAAGTGTGAGGATATTTTAATAATGTTTAAAGTATGATATTTTAATGATACAGCTGGAAAAGGGTATTGCAAATTGAACATTTCCCCTCTGTATAAAAAAATGGTGCCAGCATGCCCTGTTCTCCAGTTGAGTGCAGTTCACAGATATCCCAAGGACCCTGGGCTTTTGTCTTGGGGCCAGGCAAACAACCAAGATTATAACCAAAATAAATAAAAATGCTTCTTCCTATTCTCTCTTTCCCTCCTGGTTGCCTATCTGCCTTCATTTTTGCCTGCACCATTTTTTTTTTTTTAAAAGGTATCTCGATGTAGACCTTTCAGCCATCAAAATATTTAACTCAAAAATTGATCAGAGACCAAAGGTAAAACATGAAATCATGAAATTCCTAGAACATGAATTGGACTTCATTATAATTAAAAATATGGTCTGTGGAAGATACTGCCAAGAGAATGATAGACAAACCAGATACTGGGAGAAAATATCTGCATAAGACACATCTGATAAAAAGACATCCAAAATATACAAAGAACCCAACAATAAGAAAGTGAACAATCTGATTTTAAAATAGGCAAAGATCTGAACAGACATCTACAGAAGATACACAGATAGAAATAGTCACATGAAAATATTGTCAACACTATATACATCACTAGAATTTTAAATTAAAACAATGAGATTCCATGCCATACCTATTAGAATGGCTGGAATCTAAAACACTGACAAAACCAAATATTGGTGACAGTGGGGAGCAACTAAAACTCTCATTCTTGGTAGAAATGCAAACTGGGACAGCCACATTGAAAGACAGTTACATTTTACAAAAGTAAACATTCTTATCAAACAAACCAGTAACTGCAATACTGGTATTTAACATCCCAATCAGTTGACAATGTATAAAGACACAAAAACCTGTACACAGATATTTCTAGCAGACTTATTGATAATTGCCAAAACTTGGAAACAATCAAGATGTCCTTCAACAGGTGAACAATATGCAAATTGTGGTACATCCAGACAATGGATTATTTAAAACTAAAAAGAAATAAGCTATCTGTGTGCCTAGTACCTTAGCAGTTAAATCTGCAGCCTCCTAGAGGAGGCAATCCACATACATCCCAAGGACATGGGTTTGCTACCTGGGGTCAAGGGGAACAACTAAGATGAACAACTAAATAGAGTAAACGCTTCTTTCTCTTTTTGCCTGCCTTTACTTGCCTTCATTCTGCCTGCACCTTTCCTTAAAAAAAAAAGTGGATAGTAGAAAGCATATGGAAAAGAAAGAAATTATTCCAACTTATCAGAGAAAGTCAAATCTTAAGCTGGTAGTGGGAAAAGCAGAAAACTGACATAATTCACAAACAAAATTAAAAAAACTCTTGAGAACTGAAATTATCAGTAGCTTTGAAGTGGAAGAAGAGAAATAAGAGGAAGAAAAGTTTATGAAACAGTGGAGTCTCAGACCCACTCCCTGACTTTATGCATCTGAGTAGTCACGACAGAAGATGAATGCTTTATTCTCTGGAAAAGATATAAGTCTGAGTCAGGCTACACTGGGATCAGTGTGGGGCAGAACACCATGCTGCAAAGAGGAGATAAAGGAAAAGTTATATGCTTAATGTTGACATTTACTAGTCCTCTTCCCCCTGGTGGCTCACAGAATGCTGACAGGTAGTACTTTATCCTCCAAACAGAAAATTGGAAAAGACTTCACTGAGGAAACTTATAGGCCCATGGGGAAGGCCTAAAAATAGTAACAGTGATTAAGTTCCATTAGATAAAGGCCAGCCAGATCACCCTATAAAGAAGTTAAAATTTGAGGACCCTCAAGAACATTCATCAATTTTTTGTCATTCGCTCTCAGATGTTAAGTAGAAGGTAATTCTGTTTCTACTCTTATCTGTAGGATATAGTGGGTCAGAACAAACAAATGTTCCACTATAATAAATGGGGGTAGGATAGGGTGTGGGGTAAGATTATAAATAATTTTTAAGAGATTTAGGAAACCTACAAAAGTAACAACTATTTGAACTAAAATTTGAGAAAGAGAAGAGTTCTTTTTTGGTGAGCCATAAATTGATTTCCATTTTCTTTTTTGGGAGGCAGACTGAAAAAAATCAGCTAGCAGAGGAACGCTACTAAAAGAGACACCAGTCCAATTTTTGGTAGTCTCACTGGGCTGAAATAAACAAGTGCTTAAAAAACATGCCCAATTTTCTCCAAGGGAAACTTGCTGGCTGTAGGTCTCAAAAACACAATCTCCCTTCATATTTTATACCTGCATGGTGTTTTTAGGATAAAAAGCTAAACTCAAAATCTTTGAAGGGCAAAATTCAATCTCCTGTAGCTGAGGAGAGAGACATAAACTCACCTTTCTGAATCAATAGCCCAGGGGAAAAAAACATCAGAAGAAAAAGGACAACCACAGACAAAAGTCTTTCTAAAAGGGTAACCCAGCCGCATCCAACCAAAATCTTTGACTGGCTTGAAGTAAAACAGCCCCACATCCTATATCTACCTAATGGAAGAAATGGGAAAGCATCTTTACAGAAAGAGATCATCTGATCTTCTATAGTTATTTTATATGCACTATCCAGGATACAATAAACTGATATGCAGAGAAGCAGGATACGATTCATAATCAAAAAAGAAAAAAAATATAGATGATGTAGTATAATCCATAGATGACCCAGGTAATGTAATGAACAACAAAAAATTTTAAATGGCAATTATGTTACAAGAAAACCTCTAAAGTAAACTGAAGAAAAAGACGTCTATTTTTTTGGCATCTATTTAATTTAATTGTTCACTGAAGTTGCCCCCCACCTCCCGCCAAGCCTCCAGTCCCAGATCTCAAGCCTGGATCATTGGGATGTATGTGGACTATGTCCTGCGGCCTTATCTGCTGGGCCACTAGGGCACGTCAGACACTACTTTTTAAGTAGCATGGTATAATAGCATAGTATTGCTGACTAACTTGTCAGCAGAAATTAAAGCATATAATGGAATATCATTCACCTATAAAAGAAGGTAATCTTGCCATTTGGGACAACATAGATGAATACATAATGTGAACGAAGTAAGAGATGTACTAATACTGTCTGATCTCACTTGTATGTGGCTCTAACAAAGCCAGAATCATAGAAAGAGTAGATTAGCGGTTGCCAGAATCTGGTGGATAGGGAAAATGAGATGTTGGTCAAAGGGTACAAACTTCTAGTTAAAACAGGAATATCTGGGCACACCCTGGTGGCCCAGTGGTCTAGTACACCTGGGAGCAGTCCCACATACATCCCAAGGTCCCAGGTTCAAGACCTGGGGGGAACAGCCAATGGGAACAACTAAATAAAAATAAAATGCTTCTTTCTCTCTCTTCCTGCCAGCATGCCTGCCTTTGTCCAGGAATCTGATGTGCAGCAGATGACTATAGTTAATAGTAACATAAAACAATAACAATAACATATTATATATTTGAAAGATGACAATAAATCTTAAATGTTCTTAACCCCACCACAAAAAAATGGTGATATGTGAGGTGAAGGATGCATTAACTAAGCTTATTATGGTAATCATTTCCCAATATATACAAGTATCAAATTATCATGCTGTATATAAAAATTACACAAGGGCATAGTCAATTATATTTCAATAAATCTGAGGGGGAGAGGTGAGAATTAAGAAAATCAGATGCAGATCTTTGTGAAAGCCTTTCTGGAGAAGACCATCACTTTGGAAGCTGAACCCTGGGCGGGCAGCGGGAGGAAGGAGTGGGAGGAGGAGGAAGAAAAAGTAAATAGTCGTGTCATTGTGGCTCAGGTAGCTGAGACACTGGTGTGTGTAGACCACATACAGCTCAAGGGTCTGAATTTTAGACCCGGAGCTGAAGTGAAAAACTAAAATGAACAAATAAAGGTGTTTCTTCCTCTTCTCTCTTCCTTCCTCTCTTTAAAAAACTAAGTAATTCTTTCAACAGCTAGCAGCACTGACAACAATCTGGTACTACTACCATGTTGTAACAGTGTATTTTCACTCTGGCAAAGTCACAAAATTCCTCTGGCTGTGTTACACAAACTATGTATATGTGAAAATGTTTGAAAGTTTTCAGACTAAGTGCTTCAATATCAACAGCTGTTTGGAGATAGTTGTACACAATGTGTGCACCACAGACAATGCCAACGGAGTTCATTCCTAGTTTGGTTTTTGGTTTTTAATTGAGTGAAGATACTCTTCTTGTAGAGATAGGTGATCTTGGTTGTAGCCCCTCCTCCCCTCACTCAACACAAGGACATGAACCTGGACCTTTAGGCTGCACATGGCTGGCCTGAGGCTGCAGACTTAACCGCTAAGCCACAAGCATACATCCAAATCCCAAAACTTGACTTCTGTTTTTAGCCAGGAATATAGTATTGAATCATGAAGGGTAACATGTTAACATATTTTCTGTTTGAATCATCCATAAAAATTGTCAGTTTGCCATTGAAAGGTCTTCAGCAAATTCAGATTTGGTCAGTGGTGCAATTATATCCAAAACTATGGTTTCACACTTAATTCATGCTAGACAAAACTGTGGCTCAAAAAATTCTGAGGCCAACTTTGGTGAACAGTGCAATGTCTTGAAAGTCAAGTCATAAGAAACTGCATAAAAAGCAAAGATGGCTTCTTTAGAAGCAAAGAAAAGCTCCAATCGGTTGTTTTTAATCTTTAAAAAAGTTGGGGGGGGGGCTGGGGAGGGAGTATGCCCTGGTGGTCTAGCAGTCTAATATACCTTGATTAGGCCCCACATACATCCCTAGGTCCCATGTTCAAAACCTGGGGCTGGGGGAAGCAACCTATATGAACTACTACGTAAAAATAAAGAAAAGTGCGCCTTCCTCCTCTCTATTCCTGTCTGCTTACTTGCTTTCATTCTTGCATGTAACTTTCCTTTAAAAAAAAAAAAAAAAAAATTATATTAGCCTTGTGTCTGTCTTTGAGATTACAAGTGGCTTTTAATAGCCAACCTACCTCTGTGCACCAAGAACTCTACAAAATGATGACCATACTTTACCCTGTCCACACAAAGCTTTTTTTTAAAAAGGTAATCTTGTTCAAGTTCTTCGGTAAATGTGCATCCACTTTTTGGCATTACTAAAGTAAATCAGAATTTTAAAAATACAAACACTGCCAAAAAAAAAAATCATCAAAGTCATATCAGTTGGTTTTATTTTGTTGAGTTTTGGTGGGCTTTTTTTTTGGATATTGACCTTATTTAGATATAATTCATACACAATATATTTAATTTAAAGTATAATTTTATGATGCTCATTCTGAAAAATCATCATTGCAATTAATTTAAGACTGATTTCATCACCCTCAATTCCTGATACCCATAAACTCTAATCATTCACTAAATTATTCATTGTTGCTAAGAATTTGTCTACTAGATAACTTTTTATAAAATGTTTTAAAATCTTATTTGTTCTTTTGTGAATATATATTCTTTCGCATACCATAAAGTTTTAAAGTTTATGTTGTAGTATGAGTCATTATTTTATTCCTCATTATTTTATAAATATAATTCTATCAGTGGATGGGAAAAATAAATAAATACTGGCACACCCTAATGGAGTAGTGGCTTGGTCCACCATCTCTGGCTGAGAGTGCAGACCACATACATGTCAAGGACCCAGGTTTGAGTTCTGAGGCTAGGGGGTAGGGGGTGGGCAAAACCAAGATGAACAAGTAAATAAAGTGCTTTTTCCTCCTCTCTCCCCGCCTAATTACTTGCCCTCATTCCTGTCTTTCTACGCTTTTCCTTTAATAAATAAATTTAAAAATCTTTGCCTGAGTGAATTTCAGAATACGCCTGATTTGTGACCACTGACCTACAGAATGAACACTGCTGTTGGCTGACAGCAAAGCGTAGGGAGAAAAGGCAGGCCCATTACTACATGCTAATGCAAACAAAAAATTGAATATGGAGGGCATGTCCTGGTGGTCTATTGATCTCATATGCCCTGAGAACAGTCCCACGTACATCCTAAGGTCCCAAGTTCAAGACCCAGGACTGACAAGACCAACCAATGTGAATAACTAAGTAAAAATAAAGTGCTTCTTCTGCCTCTCTCTGTCTGACTCCTAATTTTCATTTCTGCCTGTTTTTGCTTTAAAAAAAAATCGTAAAAACAAAATCACATGTGAAGTTATCATCATCAAAGTATCCAGTCTTTAAAAGAACAATTTTACCTTAGTTAAATTAAATTTGCTAGCCGATAACCACCAAAGTTCTGATATTGAAGTGCATGAGAAAAATTCTACATTTTAGATAGGACAAATTAACTTTTAGCAAATTGTTATTTAAAACTGGGACAGAATTTCAAGTCTGCAGAACACCAGGACAACATTGCTAAATTAAGACAATCCAAAGGAATAGGCAAATCAAAAGTGACTCTTGGACAGTGGCAATAAACTGAGTTTATCAGAAGGGAATGGGACGGGCAGGGGGACAAGCAAGTGGTGACCCAACAGTGAAGAACTCTTGGAAATTTGGAGAGCAGGGTGTGTTGATATATATTTGAGGAATGGGGGAACTTGCACATACATTTATGAGTTTGTATTAATTTATGAAACAAAGATAACTCAATATTAAAAAAAAAAGTCAAACCAGGACATGTGGTAATCCTAGTCACAGCAGATAGCAAGAATGCTACAAACTACCTCAGGGGACACACCAAGTTATTTAGAAACCAACTTGAGGAGGCTCCAACTGGCCAAAACCAGGTCAAGATAGTAGTATTAAAATATTGTCACTGAAACCAGTTCCAATCAAAACAAACATTCACTGTTTAGTTGAGTGGGCTCTAGTCAATACAATCATTAACTATTTAATTATATAATTATAATTTTTATTTTAGCCTTGAATATAGTAAATAGAACCAAACTGGTTTTTCTTCATTTAAAGTAAAGGTACGGGCAGAAAAAAGCAGCAGCATCTTTATGCCTGGTCAGGTGCTGGCAGAGCAAAACACTATTCCATCAGGGCGCACCAGTAAAACCGTTTTAACCGTACTTTGTATTCAAAAACTTGTTTTTAACCTCATTTTGATGTTTTTTTGAAAACTTAAGAGTTTTCATAGAACAGACGTCTTAAAGAATAGTAAACCAGTACAAGGCAAAACTTAACTTGACAAGAATTTTTTTTTTTTTTTTAAAGAATGTAAAGCTGCAAACATGGCAATTTACAGGCAGCCTGCCCTGAATATACAATAACCACAAACCCTTCCTAATGACCTTCAACAGTTCCATGGAATTAAAACCACAGTCGAACCAAAGGTCTAAGGATTAGAAAATGACCCAGAACATAATCAAAAGTAAAGGTCTCCTCAATAATGAAGATATGGTCCTGATGCCCATTTCACCATACACTGACAAACCAATCAAATTGGCCAAACAGGAATTCCTTTGTTTTCTAGTCCTAGCCCTTTAAATCTTCACCCAGACCCCTAATCAAGGAGGATGATCCGAGATTCTGGCTCTATCCTCCTTGCCTGTCGAAATCAAGCTTTTTCTTTCCTCAAAATCTGATGCAAAAAAGTAAAAAAATTCCTAAGACCTGGGACTGGGGGCAACAGCCAAGATGAACAATTAAATAAAATAACTAAATGTGCTGCTTCTTTTCTCACCTTCATTCTTGCCTGTACCTTTCCTTTCCAAAAATAAATAAAATAAAGTTATTATAACTGGCTAGCAAGAACTTATTTGCTCAGTTCCAAACTAATCAAATACGTTTTAATTCCTGAAGTCATTATGATTTTTTTTAAAACAGCTGATCCTCACACTTTTACACTGTTAGTAAGAGTGCAAACTGGAGTAACCCCTATGGAAAACAGTGTGGAGATTCCTACAAAAGTTGAATATGGAAATCCCATATGATCCCACCATCCCACTTCGGGGTCTTTACCCAAATACACTAATATAAAAATACTAATTCACAGAGATTTTACGTACCTCCATGTTTACTACAGCCCTATTCACAAGAGCTAAGAACTGGAAGCTACCTAAATGTCTAATGTCAATGAATGGATAAAGAAGATGTGGTATAAATACACAATAGATATAATACACAGTCCTCAGAACAGATGAAATCTACTCATTTGAATCATTCATTAATGGATTATGAAAAATGAAATAAATCAAAACGTAAGACTAGAAAAAAGTATCTCCTAAATCTTAAAAAATTTGAGATTTTTCTGCTTATTTTACAACATGAATATTGAAAGTCATAAATTTGTAAAATAGCAACACTATTTATTACCTTAAAGTTTTTTAAAACATGTGAAATATATATATACACACTTATATATATACACACACACATAAAATCAGTAACACAATGAGTAAACTGGGGTTGGAGTTAAATTGTTATATATAGTAATTGTTAAATTGTTCTTGCATTTTTGATCAATAAAAGCACTAAATTAAGAATGCAAACTAACTGCTTAGTGAGGTAAGTCAGGAAGGGAAAGGCACTCTATAATTTCATTCATATGTGTTACATAGAGAAATCAAATAAACAAATGAACCAAACTGAACAAAAAGAATCTGTTTATAGAATCAAATTAGTAGTCACCAGAAGAAATGGGGGGAGGGGCCAAAATCAGGCAAAAAGGATCAATTATATGAACAGAATTGGATTGTTGGTGGCAAATTTAATGTATTATATACAGATGTTTGTTTACAACATAGCACACCTTAAACCTACGTGATGTTATGACTCAATGTCCCTTCAATTAAAAAATTTTTTTAACTTGCACTATCCAATTAAAATGAGTGCATTTATTATATGGAAATTAAACTTAAAAAATCCCAAACTTATAGTTATCTTAATCAAAACAAAAAGGGGGGGGAGGTAATTTATTTGGTGAAGAACAGAATTGGACTATTAGTAAACTTAAACGCCTTATATACAGATCTTGATTTATAATGATGCACACCTTAAAACTATGTTAAATAAATAAGATTTTTTGTTTTTTAAAAGAAAGGTACAGGCAGGAATGAAGGCGAATAGGCAGGCAGGCAAGGAGAGAAGAGGAAAAAAACATGTCTAATTTATTTTTATTTAATTGTTCACACTGGTTGCTTCCTCCCTGGCCTGGGACTTGAATCCAGGGGTTTGTGGTTTAGAAGCAATTGACCTAATCACTATTTCACCAGGGCACATGAAAATAAACAAGTTTTTTTACGAAACAGAGCAGATTGACTATCTAGAGCAGTGGTTCATAACCAGAGGCAGTTTTGCCCCCCATGGACATTTTGCAATGTCTGAAAACATTTTTGGTTGTCACAACTGATCTATTTCAAGGACAGATCATATGCTGGGGCACAAAACATCTCTCAAAAAATTTACAAAGACTCAAGTCACACCAAGCATCTCCTCTGATGACAATGGTCTGAAACTTGAAATCAACCATAGAAAGAAAGCTGGAAGACCCCAAACCAACTGGAAAATCAACATACGCTCCTGAAGGAATCTTAGGTAAAAGGGGAACTTAAAAAATACTTAAGAGAAAAATGAAAATGAGGACATGAGCTACCAGAATCTATGGGATGCAGCAAAAGCAGTAGTAAGGGAAAAGTTCATCGCAATCCAGGCCTATCTCAAGAAACAGGAAAAATTGCAAATAAATACAACTTAACTCTTCATTTAAAACAACTAAAGAATAATTAAAGCCAAAACTCAGAAGAAATAATCAAAATTTGAGCAGAAATAAAGGAAATAGAAAACAAAAAGAATCCAGAAGATCAATGAAATCACAAGTTGGTTCTTTGAAAAAAATAAACAAAATTGACAAGCCACTGGCTAGACTCACAAAAAAAGGGTGGGGGAGGGGGGCGACTCTCATAACTACAAACGTAATGAACGGGGAGAAGTTACAACAGATACCACAGAAATTCAAAACATCATAAAGGACTACTAAGAACAGCTCTACACCACCAAAATGGACAACCCTGAAGACATGGATACATTTTTTAAAAAGTATAGTCTACCAAGACTGAACCCAGAAGAACTGGAAAACCTGAACAGAACAATCACAAGCAAAGAAATTAAAGTAATCAAGGGCCTCCCTGCAAAAAAAAGCCCAGGACCATACTGACTTCTCCAATGAGTTCTACCAAACCTTCAGAGAAGAATTAACACCTATTCTTCTCAAGCTCTTCCAAAATATTGAAGAACAGGGAAGTCTCCCAAATACTCTTCATGAGGCTAACGTTACAGATACCAAAAGTTGACAGAGGTGTCACCAAGAAAAAAAATTACAGACCAATATCTCTAATGAACAGATGCAAAAATTCTCAACAAAGTATTAGCAAATCAATTCAACAATGCATCAAAAAGATCATCCATCTTGACAAACTGAGATTCATCCCAGGGATACAAGGATGGTTCAACATACGTAAATCTATTAATGTCATACACCATATCAACAAGAGCAAAGAGAAAAACACACGATCATATCAATAGATGCAGAAAAAGCTTCTGACAAGATCCAATATCCATTTATGATAAAAGCCCTCCATAAAATGGGAATAGAAGGTCAGGAACAAGGCAAGGTTGTCCACTCTCACCACTGCCATATAATATTGTACTGGAGGTCTTAGAGCAATTAGACAATAAAAAGAATCCAAATTGGAAAGGAGGAAGATAAAACTCTCATTATTTGCAGTATGACATGATTACATATATTGAAAAACCCAAAAATCCTATCAAAAAACTTCTAGAACTCATCAATGAATACAGTAAAGTGGCAGGCTACAAAAATCAATGCACAAAAATCTGTTGCATTTTTATATGCAAACAACATGCTAGAAGAAAACGAAATCACAAAAATCACACCATTTAAAATGGAAGTTAAATGAATGAAATACCTGGGCATATACCTAACAAAGGAAGGAAAGATCTATATACAATGAAAACTAGGAGTCCTTCTTAAAAGAAATAGAGGAAGACACAAAGAGATGGAAAGATACCCCCTGCTCGTGGCTGAGAAGAATCATTATCATTAAAATGGCCATCTTACCCAAAGCAATATATAGGTTTAATGTAATCCCCATTAAAATCTCATGGGCTTATTTCCAGGAAATAGAACAAAAAATCTTAAAATTTGTATGGAACAACAGAAGACCCCGAATAGCCAAAGCAATCATTAGAAAAAAAAGAACAAATCTGAAGGAGTCACATATTCAGCTTCTGAACTATACTACAAAGCAACAGTGATCAAAACAGTATGGTACTGGAATAATAACAGAGGTACAGATCAGTGGAATAAAACTGAATTACCAGAAACTAATCAACACAGTCAGTTAATCTATGCCAAAGGAATCAAAAGTATTTGATGGAAAAGCAAAATCTCTTCAGCAAATGGTGTTTGGAAAACTGGACAGCCACATGCAAAAGAATGAAGTTAGACCATTCTTAACACCATTCACAAAAATTAACTCAAAATGGATTAGAGACTTGGGCATAAGACCAGAAACCATAAAGCTCTTAGAAGACAACACAGGAAAGACTTTCTATGACATCAGTCATAGAGAAGCCTTTGGGGACTCAATTCTACCATCAAGGGAAACAAAAAGAAAAATTAACAACTGGGACTACATCAAATTAAGGAGCTTCTTCACAACAATAGAAAGTATCACCAAAACCAAAAAGGAACCTACTAACTAGAAGATTATTTCCGACAAAGGCTCAATATCTAAAATATATAAAGAAGTCATAAAACTCAACAACAGAACAGGCAATCCAATTAAAAAATGAGAAGAAGAATTGGAGAGACACTTTTCTGAAGAGGATATACAGATGGCCAACAGGTACATGAAATTATGTTCCTACTCACTGGCAATCAGGGAAATGCAAATTAAAACAATGATATCACCTTACTTCTGAAAGACTGGCTATTATCCAAAAGTCTGGAAACAACAAATGCTGGCAAGGATGTGGAGAAAAGGGAATACTTTTGCACTGTTGATGGGAATGCAAATTGATACAACCCCTAGGAGGACAGTTTGGAGATTGCTCAAAAAACTGAAGATGGAAGTTCCATATGAGCCCATCATTCCACTTCTGGGCATCTACCCAAAAGATACAAAAGCACCCACCTGCACAGATGTATCCCCATGTTTATTGCGACCCTATCCACAATAGCTAAGAACTGGAAATTACCTAAGTGTCCAACATCAGATGACTGGATAAAGATGATGAGGTACATATATACAATGGAATACTATACAGCCCTTAGAAGAGATGAAACCCTGTCATTTAAATCAACATGGATGGAACTAGAGGGGATTATACTAAGTGAAACAAGTCAAAAGAAAGAGACCAAATGACCGTATTTACACATAGAATGTGAATAGACAAAACAAAGAAACAGGAAACAAAACCAACCCTGAAACATCTGCAACAGAACCGAGGTTACCAAAAGGGAATGGGGGTGGGATGGGGCAAATGGTAGTGGAGCCCACCGGACAATGGGGAAGAACACTTGGTGATTTGGTGGAGGGCATGGTGTGTTGGAAATATATCTAAGGAATGGGGAACCAATACATAGGAAATTATTTTAATGTGTAGATTAATTACTGTAACGAAAAAAATTTTTAATCAGGCATCTAAGAGCTCTTACAAACTAAATAGCAGAAATAAACACATAATAAATTCTACACCTGTGTATTTGCCAAGATAAACAGATTTCCATGAAAAGACCTCATCAATGGTACACCTCTGTGACACAAGCAGCTAATATGTAGACCACATAAAAAGTCCAAGAACCACGCTGTGGTGAGGGTGAGATGGGGCAACACATGACAATAGGAATAAGTTGAGAGTGGGGTGGGCTTAACAAGAATGTTCACAATAGATTTATTTTAGAAACAATCCAGAAGTCTATCAATTGAGAAATGAATAAAACAAATTATGGTAAACTCACACTGTGCAACACTATTCCGCAATCAATGGGAGCAAACACTGTAATGCAAGTAGTGTGTGACTCTCAAAAACATCTTCAGCAAAAGAAGCCAAACTTAAGAATACGTACTATACTACTTCAGTTATATGAAGGCGTGGAAGAGCAACTCTTCAACACTATGGTGATAGAAAACAAGAGTGTTTTGCTTGGGATGGTGTGGGGAAAAATTACTTAAAAGGGGTAGTGAGGGAACTTTATGGAAGGATAGAAATGTTCTATAATTTGTCTGTGGTAGGGGTTAAATGGAGTACATACATTTCTCAAAACTAGTCAAACTCCAAACTTAAAATTAGTACATTTTTATTGTATATATGTTATACTCAAAATGCTACATGAAACAAAAATGAAAAACTACACAAAAGGGTTGGAAGATATGGTGAGGTAATTTATTAAAATTAATAAATATTGGTACACCTTTGTGGCTCAGGGGGCTGTGATGTTGTTATGCAGACCACATACAGTCCAAGGGGGACCTGAGTTCAAGATCTAAAACCAGGGTGAAAAACCAAAAATGAACAACTAAATAAATGTTTCTTCCTCCTCTTCCTTCTATTTTTCCTTCCCTTCCCCCATCCTTCCTTCCTCTCTTTAAAATAAATAAGCAATAAAATACACACAAAAACTGAAAATGAAAAGATTTTTTTAAACTAGAAAATTAATTCAGGCAATACAATATCCAGATAAGTGCTCCCAAAAGAGAACAGCAAAAATGTACAGAAGGAAATACTGAAATAATTCAAGAAAATTTCCCAACACTGAAAACATGAATTTTCAGATTAAAAGTATCCACAATAATGTGAAATTCAGAACACTGGGAACACAAATATCCTCCATAGTTCCAGAAGAAAATAATTCACAGTGAACAGGATTTAGAGTGGTTTTGAATTTCAAACACTTGGAACCCAAAAAGACAACAGAGCAAAAGGCTTAAAATTTTAAAGCTACATGAATTCTACACTCTGCCAACTAATTCAAGTGTCAACTTAGATGTTCCAAAAATATACCCGCTATGCATACTTCCTAAAAAATCTACTTCTGGATATAACAGACCAAGAAAATGAACCAAAGATACAGAAGATATGGCAAATACTCACTCCAACTCAGTTGTATAAAGAGCTGAAAATACCCAGGATGATAAAGGGAGTGATCTCAGATAACAGCTGTTAACTAGGCACAGAAGCCAACCACGCAGAAAAGTTCAGAATACAATGCCCAAGAGACTCGTGGGAAGGTAAAATGATGCAGTCTTTGGAAAAGTCTGGCATTTCCCCAATAGGTTAAAAATGTTTGCCATGTGATCTAACAATTTCACTGCCAGGTACACAGTATATCTATCAAAAAACTTGGATATAAAAGTTCACAGAAGCATTACTCATAATAGCCAAAAAGGATAAACAACTCAAATGTCCATGAATGATAAAAAGATAAACAAAATCAATGTCCATACAATGAAATATTATTTAGCAATAAAAAGGAATAAAGTACTGACACATGGTACAACATGGATGAACCTTGAAAACAGTATGCTAAGTAAAAGGTTCAACCACACAAAAAAGTCACAGATTATATACTGCATAATTCCATTTACATGGAATGTTCAAAACAAGGAAAAAATAGACTGATTTTTAACGGTGTTGTCAAGGGTTAAAAAGGCTGGAGAAATTGGGTATGACTGTTAACGGGTAAGAGATTTTTCATGGATGAGAATATTATAAAATTTATTATGGTAGAAAGGGTAATGTACTCTGTGAATATATTGAAGATCACTGAATTATACACTTTAAAATGGGTGAGTTATGTAGTATGTAAATTAATTTCAATAAAACTGTTACACAGAAATAATAATCTGTGGAAAATAAATTTTTCTCATAACTATTTGAAAAAAACAAAAACTGGAACATGTAAAAACCTCTGGACTTTGCATATTGTGAATATACTTAATATCACTGAGTTGGATCCTTAAAATGATTATGGTAAATTCTATATTTCTTACTAGAATATATTATTTTTAAAAAACAAAAAACCATAATCATTGTAACATAATATACCACGAAACTCACAAATTTAATAAACTTTTACTTACTGCCTTTATTTAATTAACGGGGGGGGGGGTGTGAGGGATTACAAGAACAATATTCTTTAGCTCTCTACCTAAGATACGCTTCCATGAATCCTCATAGCTCCATCCCTTATGATTTTACTCCAAAAGTCACCTTTTTTCAGAGGTATCTGAAATGTAACAGACACAAAAATTTTTATTATCTTCTTTCTAACTTTAGACCCTATTTCTTCACTGCTTCCCTCTTTTCTCCATTAGCATTTACCACTTTCTAAAATATAGTATACTTTTTGTTCATTATCTAACTCTCCCTCTAGAATATAAGATTCATGGAGTAGGAATTTGTTTTGTTTGCTATATTCTCAGCACCTAGAATTGTTGACTGACACATAGTAAGCACTCAAATTACTCTTTACTTCATATGAAAATCACTTTGAGACTCCTACGTCCCACTCCAGAAGATTATGATTCTATAAAGAGCGGGGATAGAGCAGGGAATCTATTTTTTTTTAGTTTCCAATATGTTTCTTAAAGCAGCTTAACCACTCATAAGATGCTTAATATCCTCTTAGAATACTGTCTCCTAGGTGTCACCCAACAAAGTTTGACTAGCGTCAAGGACAAAAACTTCACCACTTTCTTACTCCTTATAAAAAGCATTATTGTTGTGAATCTTTACTTATGTTGGAATGAAATCAGTCTTACTTTTTTTCCAGGCTCTAATTTCTGTGTAGCTGGTGATCAAAATGGAAGATAAAAATAACAGTATTCAAAACCAGCACTAGTCAGGCAATGGTATCACTCAGCAAAGAATAAGAAAACATAAATATTCTTCAAGAAATTACTTCAATTTAAGTTTTGCGAAAAATATACAAAAATCTTTAGATGTGAATGTATTGATCCATAAAATCTATTACTAGCCATTTATCTAAAAATATAATCAAATTGTATTTGCAGCATTTTGTGCCAAAGTTGGATGATGGTTGCAATTGATTATATATCCCCCAGCCCCAAATTAATGATGAAATACTAACCTCAGATGAACTGGGGTATTACAAGTATTAGAAGGCAGGGTCTTTGAAAGGCAACAACTAGGTCTTGAGGGTACAGCCCTCATAAATGGCTTCAGCACCATTGAAAAGGACCCCAGAGAGCTCTTTTGCCCTTTTCTACCATCTGAAAATGCAATACACCTGTATCATGGAAGAGGACTCTCACCAAAACCTGAACATGCTGACACTCTGATCCTATCTCCAGAATAGAAGATAAATTTTTGTGGTTTATAAGCTAGTCTAGGATGTTTTGATATAGCTGAATAGGCCAAGACAGAGGTTAGATGTATACTGACTATATTAATCTATTTCTAAATCTAAAATATTTCATAAAAGAAAAAAAGAATTATATGGGGCACACCCTTGTGGCTCAGGCAGTTAAGACACTGTGAACCATGTAAAGTTCAAGGACCTAGGTTCACGACTCAGGGCTGAGGTGAAGAGCCAAAATAAATAATACCTCTTCCTTCCCTCTCACCGTCTGCCTGCCTACTCACCTACATTCTTGTTTCCTTCCTATTTAAAAACAAGTTATTCTAAGTGAAATGAGCAACTAAGAACAAGTACTGTATTATTCCACTTATATGAGTTATCTAAAATAGCAAATTCAGAAAGTAAAAGTTACTAGAACTTGAGAGCAGGGAGAATAGAATCTGTTCTTAAATAGTTTCACTCTGAGATGATGAATAAGGTAAAAATATACATATGGTGATACCTACAGAATATTGTGAATGTACTTAATGTCACCTGAAGTACCTAAAATGATAAATACTGTATATATTGTGGCACAATAAAAGTTACTGTCACTGAATTTATGTGAAAAGTGGTCAATGTATTTTAAATTCCCTCTCTCTCATAATCTTCCATTACTTAAGACATTTTACTATAAACCATCACGTTGTTAGTAAATACTACATTTTAATTAGTAGAAATTAAAATCACAATGTTGTTAGTAAATGCTACAGATTTTTTAAATTAGTAGAAATAAAAATGACAATACACTGTATCACACAAGTAATAACTTTTGGATAATCATCAGAGACATTTCCTATAACATACATTGAGAGGGGGAAAAAAAAAAAACCTCATTTGTTCTCACATACAAGTATGATATAAAAAATGTCCTGCTACTGTTTCAATTGCTTTCTATTCTAAATTTTTTATTATAACTATGTATTTATGAAAATTCATGTAACTGGTACACCCTGGTAGTTTAGAAGTTAAGTCCTCTGCCTCCAGCCAGCACAATCCACAAAAATCCCAAGGACCTGGGTTCATATACTGGGGTTAGGGAGAATGGCCAATATGAGCTAAATAAAACAAATGCTTTTAAAAAAAAATTCATGTAACTATACCCTAAATGATTAACTTTAATGTATGTAAATACTTACATGTTCAACTAGAGTACAAAATAATGTACTGATTACTACACAATGATACAATGACACTAACATAAAAAAAAAAACCTGAGATGTATTACTGCTCTCTAACAAACTCCCCCTGTAACTGTGAGCTAGTCATTTCCTTTCCTAGGTCTTAATGTCCTTATTTTTAAAAATGCGATTATCAATAAGGTCTCTTCTAACACCAAAAACTAATACTGGTTCTTAGATACATTAAATTGCAAAATATTTTAAAGACATTAAAAACTCAGCACTGAATCCTTTGCATGTGTCTATTTCTAATTAAATATTGCTACCCTTTAAAATCCCAGCATCTTTACTTTTTAATTGAAAAAACAAGGGTATATAAATTATGTTTTCATGATATTCATGTTTATCCTAGAAGACAGCAGCTGTAGCTAGGACATATGGCCAAAGGATGTTGACCTTGGCAGTAGTCTACATATAATAGCTACTTTTCAAGTCCCTGACAACAAATGGTAGCTTCTTCCCTTTTTAGCTTGTCCAATCTCAGAAACAACTACAACTACACAACCACCTAGAAAATATAACAAAGCGATTCTGAAATTATTTTTATAAGAACTCTAAATTATTTTATTTTTGAGCTTTACTGAGGTAAAACTGACAAAGATATTTAAATTTTCTTTTTTACCTTTAAAATTTACATACAGCAGTATTCACTTTTTTGGATTCAGTTTTATAAGTTCTGATGTGCATATTCCTCTAAGCAACATCATAAATAGAATATAAAACAATTTTATGTCCACCAAAGAATTCCCTGACCTATTATTCTTTTGTAGACAAACCCACCCCACCCTTGCTCTAACCCTCTAAGAACTGCTACTCTGTTGTCTGTGCCTATAGGTTTGTCTTTTTCAGATGTCATGTAAATGGAATTCAGAATGTAAACTTATGAGTACCATGTTTTTACAATCATCCATGTTATTAATTTATCGATAATTGGGTTGGGGTTTGTTTTTTTGTTTTGTTTTTTTTGCTAAAATACCAGTTTGCTTATCCATTCACCCACTGAAGGACTATCTGGGTTGTTTCCAGTTTTTGACAATTATGAATAGCAATGTTATAAACATTTAGGTACACATTTTTGGGTAAACATTAAGTTTATTCTAAAATTCCTAGAAACAGAATCATTGGGACATGGTAATTGCATATTTAATTTGTAATAAACTGCCAGAATCTGCATCCTCATTAGCATTATAAATTCCAAGTAAATCTTCCTCCTTACTACCTCTCAGCACTGTTATACACATTTTTTTGTAGCCCCACCCAGTCCCCCTCCCCCAGGTCACGCTGCCCCTCATGGTGAATGCTAAGTTCTTGGTCTTCACCTGGTCTGCACCTTAGCTGCCACAGCCAGAGTCACAAGGTGCACCCATATAATACTTTTATTTTAGCCATTCTTAAAAGAAAGTAAATGGTACCTCACCAGAGTTTTAATTTGCACTTTCTAATGACTAATGAGGATTTTTCCATGTGTTTGAATCTCATTCAAACACCTTCCTCAGTAAAATATTCAAACCTTTCATCCATTTTTAAAATTAGATTGTTGGGGTACCCCCCCTATTATTTATTGTGTTCTGAAACTTCTTCGTTTAGATACAGTCCTTTCTCAGATAAGTGGTTTACAAATATATTCTCCCAGTACATGACTTCTCTCTTTATTCTCTTAACTGTGCTCTGCACATAAAAGGTTTTAACTTTTGACGAAGTTCACGTCATAAGTTTTTTCTTTCATGGATCACTTCTGGTGCTGTATCTAAGAGCTCCTGACCAAACCAAGGATCAAAAAGACTTTTTCCAATGCTTTCTTCTATGATTTTTACTATTTTATGTTTTACATTTGTGTTTATGATCTATTTGGGCTTCATTTTTGTATATGAGTTATTACGTAAGTTGAGGTTCACTTTTTTACATATGAATACCCATTTTTTATAATGCCATTTATTGGAAAGACTGTCCTTTTCCATTGAATTATATCTGCACCTTGTCAAAATATCAGTTGATTATATTTGCGTAAGTTTATTTCTGGGCTCTCTATTCTGTTCCTTTATAGTCAACAAACCACATTGTCTTGATTAGTGTAGCTTTACAATAAATCTTAATATCGGCTATTGTAGGTCTTCTAACTTTGTTAATCCTTTTCAAAATTATTTTAGCCATTCTAGCTCCTTTAACTTTGTACATATGAATTTCTAAAACCAAGGCCACAATAGTTACTTTAGTGGTTTCCTTGTCCTAAAGAAAACTGACATTTTTTTCTATTGCACTTTATCTTGTCAAAACACCAGTTCAAAATATCTTCTCTAAATATGATATGGAGTTTTTTTCCTAACCTTAGACCCAATGTATACAGTACAGGAAACATGAAAAATATCACTATAAGTATAAAAATATGTTCAGCATAGTATTACTGAGAAATCAAAATAATCTTCGGGTCCAGCAAAAGGGAAATGGTTAAATAATGGTTACTTGAGAAAACGTTCAAAATAGGTTTTTGAAAATAGATACAGATGCACCCCTGTGGAGTAGCAGTTAAGCACTTTGCCTCTGGCCAAGCATAGTCCTCATACATCCCAAAGACCGGGATTCACGTCCCAGAGCCAGCAGGGGAACAACCAAATGAAAGAAATGCTTTCTCCTCTCCCTGCCTGCCTGCCCAGTTTCATTCCTGCCTGCACTGTTCATTTAAAAAAATTTTTTTTTTACAGAGAAAAAGCCTTTCTGGGTGTCACAACCTCCCCACAAGAACATGTCTCTCACAAAGGATCTCCTTCATCCCCCTCCAGAAGAGAATAGGATGAAAGAAGTGTCTGCTGCAGAGTCCCAACACCTATTTCATGGATATGAAATGCCCAGGAGGGTACAAAATCACCACTGCCTTTAGTCATGCACAAACAGCAGTTTTGTGTGTTGACTACTCCACTGTCCTCTGCCAGCCTACAGGAGAAAAGAAGGCTTACATAACGGATGCTCCTTCAGACAGAAGCAGCACTAAAAGCAATCTGAATCAAGATGAATGGGAAAAACACATTTTGGATAAAAAAGAAAGAATAAGTATTAATGAAGACAAGAGAAATTAAAACCCTCAAATACTGCTAGTGGGAATGTAAAAACAGTGCAGCCACTTTGAAAACAGTCTGGCAGTTCTGCAATTGGTTGCACATAAAGTTTACGTGTGACTGAACAATTCTCTACCTAGGTAAATACCCAAGTGACATGAAATCAAATGTTCATACTAAAACTTGTATGAACATATACATATATTTGGTTATTTAAAGTAGCCAAATAGTGGGGAACTACCCAAATGTCCGTCAAATGATGAATGGATATATAAAAGAACATTATTTAAATATGAAAAGTCCTAAAACATAATACAACATATGTGAATCTTAAAGATTTTGATAAGCCTGTCAAAGAAAACTATATTATGATTCTTTATATGAAATGTCTAGAACAAGAAAATCTATAGTCATTAAAAGTAGTCTGGTAGTTGCCTAAGGCTTCGGGGAAATGTGAAGTAACTATATTAAGAAATACTAGGGTGCACCCTGTGGGTTAGGTCAATAGCCTCTGAAGTACGCAGGTCACAGAATCCTGGGTTCGAGTCCCAGTCCAAGTGGAACGACCAGTATGAACAACTAAATGAAAAATGAATGAAGTGTTTCTTCCTTTTCTCTCTTCCTGCCTGCCTACTTGCCTGCACCTTTCCTTTAAAAAAAAAAAAAGAGAAGTATGAGGTCCTTAATTGTTCTAAATTGACTGTAGTTACGGTTCTACAACTCTATGAACAAACTAAAAACTACAGACTTGAACACTTAAATGATTAAATGATAAATTATATGGTATGTGAATTATATCTCAAAAAAGCTATTTAAAAAAAGATGCCCCCTTCCCCTCTTTCCCTGGTAAACTCAGATAGCTAAAATGCGGGTTATGAAAATCAAAGACCTGGGTTTAAGACCCAGGGTGAGAAAAATAACACTTAACAAGAAAAGGAAAATTAAAAAAATAAATAAAAGAGGAAGGGAAATGCATATATTAAGAAAATCTTGGTGCACCCTTGTACCCTTATAGCTCAGTGTGCTGAGACATCTGGGGTATGGACCAGTAAAGCCCAAGGACACAGGCAGACCTGTGGGGGGGGGGGGGGGACAGGGGACAAAATAAACAACTAAAAGTGCTTCCTGCTCCTCTCTTCTCCCTCCCTGCTTCCTTCCTTCCTCTCTTAAAAAAATAAAAAAGAAAATTTTAAAAAGTATATTAACCAAATAGTTGTAAACCTTAATTTGGAATTTTGGGGGTGGGGGGGTGTTTTGTGTGTGAACTTTTAATGTGAACCTTATTTTGAATCCTGATTCAAACTAAATAGTACGGTGTATGCCATATCCTGATGGAGTAATGGTTTGGTCAGCCACCTTTGGTTGGCACAGTTCATATACATCCCAGAGACCTAAGTTCAGATTCCAGGATTGGGGGAACAATGTTATCAATGAAAAAAAAGGATATGTAAGGTCAAGATTTAATCAATTCAAAACTCAAGAAGTGCTCTCCCTATTTTAAAGCCCTTTAACACAAGATTCCTTAAATCTTAAACAAGGTTCTACAAAATTTCCCTAATTTCAGTTTTACTTTTTAGTCTTTTTGTGTCTAGCAAACATTCTGCCTTTAAAAAAAAAAAAAAAAAAGAGGAAAGGTACAGGCAGGCAGGAAGAAGGAGGGAGCACTTTATTTTATTTAGTTGTTCATCATGGTTATTTCCCCCTTGGAATGTAATGTGGACTATACAGAGTGAACTAAACTGATAGGCCACCCAGGCATGGCTGTCATTCTTGAGTAAATGTTGAAATACGGACTAACAAATTCAAAAACACTCAAATTAAGAACCCCAAGGACATTAACATACTTTTTTTAAAAACATTAACACTTAAGCTTTTCCACAAGGTTAGTACTTAATGACTTAAGCATATCATTATTCTTATCCCCGGGAGCGATGATAAGACCAAGATGGGCCATTTTCTTTATAAACTCAACTACCAACTCAAGGGAGCTTTGTTCCTGTTACTCCACCAGGGTGAGCCGAAAGTGATTCAAACTCAAGTGAAAAACAATCTGAATAATTCTATTTTTTAGTAAAAAAAAAAAAAATATATATATATATAAAATATTAGTCTAACAATTTCAAAAGAAAAGGTTCAAATCACGAAGAACATTATTTTGAATAACAAAACTTTCTTTTCCCTTACTACATATTATATGGTATAGTCATAAGTAAACTAAAAAATCAGTTTTCTAGGAGCACCCTTGTAAAACCCAAGGACCAGATTGGTGCCATGGAGTAGTGGGAGGGGGAATCTGTGTTCTAAATTTTAAGTCATCCTTTCTATAAAAAATTACTACATTGTCTAAGTTTCTGTATTTATTTGCCAATTAAAAAGTCCTTCTGCAAGAGGTTTTATCACTCTCTAAGTAGTACAAGAGCTCTCCCACCAAAAGAACACAACTTTTTTCCCAATAAATTTAAGAGGTATAAACAAAAGCAGTAACAATCTCTCCCCATAATTTAGAGGGGGCAAATAATGACCATTGTGGCCTTAAAAAGTAAACAAGTAAAATTTTAAATAATTCGTTTAAAAAATGCTCCATAAATTTGACTTTTTTTAAGGAAAGGTGCAAGCAAGTATGAAGATGGGCCAGAGTCACCTGCCCATTAGCCATCTCAGTCACTGGGTACACCAATTGATTTTCATAAACTCTGTATACCTTCAAAATGGCTCAAAGATCTCTGCAACAGAATAACACAGACTTCAGAACTAAGCAATCTGGTATTATAATTTTCTAGTTAAGGACCCCAGCCATGTGATTTCACCCTATATAAATAAAATGAGAGTTAAGAGCAACCACCTCACAGGTGCATTATTGATATATTCTATATAAAGTATGTGGCACATAGTAAACACACAATATATGTGATTACCTAATACCTACATTACTAGAGACAGTATTTCTGTAATGAGATACAGCATTCAATGTTGTAGTTTTTTGTTTTTTTTTTTAAAAGGAAAGATGTAGGAAGAACTGAAGGCAAGTTAGACAGGCACACAAGAAGAAAACGAAAAACACATTGTTTAAATTGTTATTTAGTTGTTCATCTTGGTTGTCACCCCCAGCCCCAGGACGCAAACCTAGATCCTTGAGATCTATGTTGATTGTACTTTTTACCAGACAAGGTCCCAATACTCCAGCAGGGAGTGCCTAGATTGTTTTACGTATTCATTTTATTTACCATGCCAACAGGTTCACTATACAAATTTATTACTTATGCTGTATCAAAACATTTTATATTTGTTATTAAAATAAATCAAACCAGGACACACACTAAATAATAAAAAAAAAAAAGTGCTTCCTCCTCCTCTCTCTTCCTGCCTGCACCTTTCCTTTAAAAATAAAGTGCTTCTTCCTCCTTTCTCCACCAGCCTGCCTGCTTACTCACCTTCATTCCTACCAGCACCTTTCCTTAAAAAAAATAAATAAATAAAAATCAAGTAGGTGTGCCCTGGTGGCTTAGCAGTTAAAAGACATACATCATCACATAAACCCAAGTTCAGGTCCTGGGTCCAGGGGAACAACCAAGATAAACAACTAAATAAAAATAAATAAAATGCTGCTTCCTCCTCTCTTCCTACTTACCTTCATTCCTGTCTACACTATTATTTTTTAAAAAGTCAAGTAAAGGTATTTAAGTGGATCATTTTATATTTCAAAAACATCACAAAATCTGAATTTTCCAATTCTCATTATCAAACCTTGACAAAGTGAACTACAATTCTCTCTTCAATTTTGTATCTATCATTACAGTCACTTTAGTATCAACTCTTTCAAAAGTATATAAGCATAAACTTTGAGTAACAATTTCTCACTGAAATAAAACATTTGTGTTTGACAGAATACATTTAGAGAGGTTCAATCTACTTGGACATCAATGAAGTTGCACATCAAAGAAATCAAAAAATTCAGGAGCAAAAGAATTAAATATGACCTTTTAGCAAGAGTTCTGCAGTCTTAAACTCTGAATTTATAACTCTTTCTGTTAATTTACTAGAACTAAATTAGCAGAGCAGTGTGTTAGATAATCTCCTTTATTTCACCCGCATCCAATAGACAGGTTCTTCTGGAACCAAGACTAGGATCACTAACACAAAGTTGCAAAGATGAAACAACGTTTCATAATATATTGCGGTAATATTGACAAATGCTCTTAACTGGCCTTAAAATTTTAAAGTTTTTATTTTTATTATCATTTACAACTGTGTCAATAACATCTACACCTTGAACTTCTGAATTTTAAAGTCTGCATAAAGTTTTTCTATGAAAATCACTTTTAAAAAGCTCTAAGGTTACCAGTGTCTTAATACTTTACCTTACTTTTTGTTTTGTTTTTTTGAGGAAGGGAGGAGGAGGAAGCAGCATTTTTAAGGAAGGGGAAGCACTTTATTTTCGATTGCCTCGCTCCTTGTTGGGCTTTCTGTAGTCCATGACCCAACTACCAGCTTAGAACCCGAGCCACCAGGGAGCACCCCCTTATGATCTTAAAGGCAGTGAATCTTCCTACAATGCTTTGCCTGTGATAAGCGCTCAATACTTTTTTTTTTTGGGGGGGGCACAATTATCTGAAAAAAGTAATCAAAGTATAACCAGAGCCCAAATCCTTTGTCCAAGTGAAATGATTATTTTATTAAATCTAAGACAATGATGGTAGCACTTAAAAAACTTACCAGATTTTAAAGTTCTCTTGTAAGTAGGTCACAAGTGCCACCAAGCTAATGGCAATTTTAAGACTTTACGGATTTTGGCATGCTTGGTGGAGCAGCAGTTAGGTCAATCCCGCCCCCGCCACGCACAAAGGAGCAAGTCACATACCCCTGGGTTTGAGTCCCAGATCCAGGGAGAAACAACCAGTATGACATGACAACTAAATAAAAATAAAGATGCTTCCTCCTCCTCTCTTCTTGCCTACCTTCATACTCACCTTCATTTCTTCCTACACCTTTCATTTTAAAAATGAATTAAAAAACACTATGGATTTTAAGAAACATCCTCGCATACCCTCATGGAATAGTGGTTAGGTCCACTGCTTCCAGGTGAGTGAAGTCCAAATACATGCCAAGAACCAGGGTTTATGTCCCAGGTCTAAGGACAACAACCACTGCTTCCAGGTGAGTGAAGTCCAAATACATGCCAAGAACCAGGGTTTATGTCCCAGGTCTAAGGACAACAACCAGGATGAACAAAAGTTTCTTCCTGTCTTCATGCCTGCTTGTCTTCATTCCTGCACCTTTTCTTTAAATAAATAAAAAGATATCCCAATTTCAAAGAAGTTAAAAACTAGGAAAAAAAATGCATCTTAGAATCTAGCAAGGCAAAAGCACAGTCTATGAAATACTGAAGTGTATTTGACATGGAAAAATAACTATAAACACAAAGTGTTTTAGTCTCCAAAAACACTGGTTATGTTTCCATTACAGTGTTACTGTAGATCATCTAGCACTCAAAAACTACTTCAGCTTTCAGAAAAGGTCACAGCTAAAAGCCCTAAGAAGTATGCTACAAAATGACACAGAAAAAATTTTAAATAGGAATTTCTTTTTTTAAAAGGAAAGGTGTAGGCATGAATGAAGCCAAGTAGGGAAGCAGGCGGGAAGAGAGAGGAGGAAGAAACAATGTATTTTATTTAATTATCCATCTTGGTTGTTCCCCCTGGTCCTTAAGTCTTCACCTGAGGACCTTGGGATATACATAAACTGCACTTGGCCAGAGAAGGTGATGGACCTAGCCACTCCACCAGGGTGTACCTTAAATAAGAAATTTTCATCACACAATATTTTTAAACAAATATCATAATTTTTGTTTTTTTTAAAGTTTAACTTTATTTTTTAAGTTGCTTATCCAAAACCCTTAAAACAGATTCTTAACTTCTCACCCTGTCAGTTAACATGTAAAATGTAGTTTATGTAAGTTGTTGTGACACACACCCCTTGTGGCCCAGGCAGCTAAGGTGCAGGGGACAGGCAAGTGATATATCTATATTTATATATCTATATATAACTCACAAGCCAAGAATCACTTTCTTAAAAGAATGCTTCAATTATATATTAAGAATTAGGGGCATGACCTGGTAGAACAGCAGTTAAGTCATTCTCCTCCAAAGGAGAAAGTCACATATCCCTGGGTTTGAGTACCAGGTTGGGAGGACAACCAGTGTGAATAAATGAAAAACAAAGACGCTTCTTTCTCTTCTTGTCTAGCTGCCTGCACAAAAAAAAAAAAAAAGAATTCAGGTACACCCTGGTGGCCTGGCAGTTTAAACCCATCAGAGTCCACCTATATCCCAAGGTCCCTGGTTCAAGAACCAGGGCCAGGGAAAACAACGAATGATAAACAATTGAATGAAGTAAATAAAGTGCTTCTTCCTCCTCGGCCCTTCCAACCTGCCTGCACATTCCTGCCTGCAACTTAAAAAAAAAAAAAAAGATTTAACAGTCATAAAACAGAGTGTACTATAATCTGAAGGACATATGGTTAAACTTAATGGTTTTGGGGGGCAAGGAGGGGGGTGCAGAAAATAGGTCCATGAGTTCTAGAACAATGAAAATAATGGATATCCTTTATTTTAAAAATAACTTACTGAAGAGTTTCTTTAATATAAATCAACATGTTGGCATGCCCTGGAGTAGCAGTTAGATCCACTGCCTCCGGCTAGACAGTGCATATACATCCCAAGGACCAAGGCTGACATCTCACAGCTGGGGGAGACCAACCAAATGAACAACTAAATAAAATAAACATTTTTCTTCTTCCTCTCTCTTCCTGTCTGCTTTTCTATTCACCTTCATTCTTGTCTTCACCTTTTCATTAAAAAAAAAAAAAAAGTGTTACATCTTATAAAGAAGCTATTATTAAGAAAAACTTTTAATTTATAACAAATACTTTCCAAAATAGCAGTCTGGAATTTTCTACAATTAAAACACACCTATATTTCATTCCCTCAGTACAAACTGAATAAAATCAAAACTACAAAAATTAATTACATTGCTACATCATTTAAACTTAAGTTAGGCAAACAATGAAAGACTACTACTCTCACTTTCTTATCTCTAGACTCACTGCTACCATGCTAAATAATGATAAATAATGCAGGAGTTCCAAGGAGGTTCTATACCATAGCAGCCACACTAAGTTATGATCACTATCAGGAGTTATTTGAAAAGATAGTTCTTTTGAAAGAAATGGGGGTTAACTTGCTAAAGGTCATTATTAACAGCTAACTTATCAACAATTCACTCTTCCAGTAACATAATGAAATTCCAATTTATGCAACAATAGTAAAATTAAATTCAAAGGTGTTCTCAGTATTCTAGGACATTACTTTGTTATAATGATTGACCCCCCCCCCGCCCAGAGGAAAAATTAAAAGCAGCAAAATAATTCAGTAAGTCAATGAGATTTAGAAGCTGGACCAAAAAATCAAGAGGGCCAAAGAGATTTTATAAAGTGCAAAATCGACATAAGACTTTTGCCTATTATACATTCCCCAAAGTGAAGAATCACAGGAACTGGTTGTTTTTTAAAGGAAAAGTGCAGGCAGGAAAGAAGGCAAGTAGGCAGGCAGGAAGAGAGAAAAGCAGCAGCAACTTATTTTATTTTTATTTAGCTGCTTTATTTAGCTGTTTCCCCTAGGACCCAGTACTCAAATCCAGAGATACATGGCTTGGGTCCCTTCTGAAGTAATTGGCCTAATCATTACTCCACCAGGGCCCGCCAGATTTGAAATATTTTTAAAAGTAGAAGACGAATGAAAATTTTTTGTGAAATACAGGTCTCATAAATCTCTACCACAACTGGATGTCATAAAAAAGACTGGCTTAAACACCCTTATGGTGAAAAAGATCAGAAGCCTATTAATATGTAACGGTTAAAAGAGTTACTTTAAAAAATTATAATGACTGGCAGTCTTTGTGCCTTCAGAAACTATTATTCAAAATAGAGAAAATTGTTTAGAAAATAAATTATACTAAATGATCAAGGACTATCATTTGATAAGGGAGAATAGTGGTAGAGAAAGCTTTGTGCCAATTTTTAACTGCAGCTGTAGAACACACTAAAAGCCTTGTTTTCAGACAAAAGCAGTGAAATAAAAAATGGTTTTAAATCTATCACCAGTGTTTACTCATGACCATAAATTTGTCTTTTGGGGATAAAAGCCTATACAAGTAAATTAGAATAAAATGCAACTGAATAAAATTCTCACAAACATAAAACCTGTTTAAGCATTCATACATTATTTACATGTCATTTTAAAGGCAAAACAATAGAAAATTAAGCCACTCTTTTAAAATAAGACTGAAATCAGAGCACTGAATTTAAGTTTGTGTATGCTACAGGGAACCCTCCCCAACCTTCCATACTACCTATTCCAAATTGAAAGACTTCTCCATGCTCTTTTCCTAGCATCTTAAGCAAATAAATAAATTATACTTTGCTACCAACTATTTTCTTTCAGTTTTTTTGGGGGGGATATTTTGGTGTTCTTAACTATACCAGAGACCATTCTAACTACCACCCATTTACTTTGACTATTAACTGTTGCAAGCAATGATACTTTTGGAAATTATACTTTATTCCACTTAAGTCGGCCATTAGCTTTTGCTGTTTTTCTAGAAAAGTTATCACATAAATTCCATTTTGTACAACTAACTTTTCCAGAATATCTAACAAAACTATACGTGACAAGGAAATGTTCCTCAACAGTGGTACAGCAATACATTCTTCAATTTGTATGTTTATTTAGAAATTTTAAATATCTGCATCTGAAAAGTATAGTGCAGTGTGATTACAAAGCATGAAGCATATAGTTGGAAAGAGTATTGCCTTTCTACAGTATTCTACAAAGTGCTTCTATTAAGTATTCAGTGACTATAATAGGTGCTAATATTAAACAATCCCTTATCAATTCTTCATTTTTAAAAAGTAGCTTCTACCTTTAGGAGGTTGGAAAACAAAAGTAATTGGTTAGTCCCTAAAAATACACGTAACTACATGACTAAGATGTTCATTTAAAACTTTTGCCAAGATAGCCCCTCCCTTCAAAACAACCTAAGATTGACTCACTGCTCTATTCAACTTTGGAAATTAAAAAAATTAATGGATTCCCAAGCATTCATTTCTTCTGTCTCTGCCACCGTCATTTAAAATATTCGACTTTCAATCTGTGATTCTTCCTTTCAAAAATGGTAAAATAAAACCAAAAATCCTCACTATCTCTGAGTTACTACCAGGAAATGAAAAATAAGTAAATCACTGGGTTCAGGAATGACAATAACCGTGTTCTAAAAGCATGGAAAACAATAGAAACGATGTCTATGGTCGCTAAGAAGTCATTCCACTCAGTGAAACCATGTCAACTCAGATAATACTTTTCATCTGTGAGACCACCCAATTTGCTATAGTTAACCACCTGACCAAAAGGTTTTAAATTGTCTCCCTAAAGTGGAAAACTATCGCCCCTTCACAGCACAGTTCACTCCCTGTGAATATTTCCACATGTGGGGTTGGGGGGGAGGCAGTAAAGTTGGTGGCAGGGTGAGGACAAAGGGCATTGTGAACCACCGCTGAAGTAAATAAAGAATGGGGGCAGAATGGGAGCTAAATTAAAGTTCCCTCGAGTGGCTCCTGGCACGCAAACGCCGGCACCCATGTTTACCATACCTAGAGTCCTCATTCTTCATCACCGCCCACTGGAATGCAAAGTTGGAACCACCACCACGCAGGAAGCCCAACAGACCCTCAAAATGTCAGGTCACTAGGCAGCCTCAAGAATGACAGGCTAACACCCCTCCCCCACCAGCACCCCCCGAAAAAGAAAGGTCCAGTCCAGTAAGCGCAGGTCACCCTGCCCTCTGGGGCAGTTCCAGCCGGCGCGGCGGTGGTTCCTACAGGAGGACGAGGCTGGGAAACAGACTACCTTTCTTCTCAAGCCCCCTCGGCCGGGGAAAGAAAACAAAGACAGCCCTCCTCCTCCGGTAGCCACCACCCGAGCCAGAGAGGCTTTCCCGTTTCCCGGCGAAGTCTGGCCGCCAGCGCCCGCCCCCGCCCGCGCCCCCGCGACAAAGAAAAGGCACCGGGTGAGCAAGGCCTTCCTGCCTCCAGGGAGGGGGAGGGGGCTAGCGAAGTAAGAAGCCCCCTCCACTCACCCGCGCTCACACGTTTAGCCTGGAAAACAGTCGGGAGCGGTGGGGAGCGAAGGCCTCGGCCGGGCCAAGCCAGGTCCGGGAGGGGGTGGGGTGGGTACCTTGAAGTAGCCGCCTTCGTAGAGGGTGTTGGGGGGTCCGAAGATGGCCACCTCCCAGTTGTAGAGGTCGGACTCATCCACCAGGGTGATCCGGAAGCCCTCCACCGGTTCCTCCTGCAGCGATTTCAGCTCCAGCATCAAGGCCTTCTGCGAGCTAGTCATCTGCTGCTGGGCCATCGCGGCGGCGGCGGCGGCGCCGGGCCGGGGCCCCAGTCCTCAAGCACCCGCCGGGCCGCACCAGGCCCCTCCCCTCCGCTCGCTCTCGGGCCGGGCCGCCCCGGGCCCCGGTCTTCCTTCACACACCCGGCGGGCCGAAGCAGGCCCCAGACGGCCCGCGGGCCGGCCCAGGTCCTCCTCTCACACGACGCGGGCCGGGCCCTTCTCACACTCCGGCCAGGTGGGGGAGGGGCTGAGGGAGTTAGGGGAATTCGCTCCCGGGGCCGGGCCTCCCCCCCCCGGAGGGGGCCTCAACTTGGGGGGGGGGAGAGGAGGTGGAAGCGGAGGAAGGCGGCGGCGGAGGGCCGGCGATGGTGAGGGGAGGGGGCCGGGCCAGCCCGGGAGCGCCGCGCTCGCTCGCCCTCTCGTTCTCCTCGGGGGCCGCCGGGGCCGAAGGGCGCGCGGGACGGAAGGGCGGGGGGAGAGCGGCGCGCGGGGGTCTCGAAGCGGCGGCGGCTGCGCGGGGGGAGGGGCGACGGCGGAGGAGGAGGAGAAGAGCTAGAGCGCCTCGCGCCGCGGGAGCGACGGAGCCGAGAAGGAGGGAGGGAGAGAGGGAGGAGGGGCCCGCGCCGGGAGGGGGGGCGGCTCTCGGCGGCGGGAGGCCCGACGCGCGTGCGCACGCCCCTCCCTCCCCCGCCCTCCTCTCCCTCCTCCTCCTCCCACTTCTCCGCCTTCTCTCAGCTGCCCAGCGCGGTGGCGGCGCTTTGTGACGCCGGCGCGTGTACCCCGCCCTTAAAGGGGCAAGCAACTGTGGGGGCCAAGGGTGACCGCAAGGACCCAAAATGACAGTTGTGCGGCTTGACGCCGCGGTTTCAAGGCGCTCCGGAGGTGGAACCTCTGGGCCTAGTGCTGTCTGCGCTCTCCCCCCAAGTCTGTATCCACTAGGCGCCTGCCCATGACACAGTCTGCGGTCCTGCACTCTGTAGGTGCTTTGTATAGTAGGATGTGCTGAGAATGTGATCTTATCGGTGGGAACTAAAGTCCTGACATCTTTTCTGCAGGTCCAGCTCTCACGATATTGGCTTCTCAGGGAAGGAGGCAGTTTTCCATCCGAGATATGGGAACCTAGAGAGACCAGCCTTTACTTCGCTTCTCAACTACAAAGAGGAAGTTGTGAAAAATAAAAATACAGACTCACCCTGAGTTCCTAGCCCTTCTCTGTGTTATTTGGGCAAAGTGCTCTGGCTAGCCCTCTTTATCAGTTTGTAAACTGAAGTAATTTGACGCCCTATCGATTTAAGATTCAGCTTTAAGATCCATCCTAGAACTGAGGGACTTGAGATAATCATGACTGAAGTGAGACTAGAAGACTGTGTCTATCCTCAGAATTTAAAATGCTCCTTTTTCTTAGTAAGGCATGACCTATGATAATTGCTAAAACATTTCCTAGAAAAACCAGGATGCAAACACTTAGAATTTGGGAACCAGAAAGACCCTTGATTCCAGCCTTGACTCCACCATTTACATCACCTCTTTTTCATGTGCTTCTGTAAAAGACGGTTAATTATACCTAACACAAGCAATTGTAAAGACTAAATAAATAAGAGCTTTATCACAGTGACTGGCACATGGTAAATGATTCATAAATAGGAACTTTAAAGAAAAAAACATTTTAAAGCATGGCTATATTCTGGATACCACCACCTCCATTTCTAATAGACTTTTTTTTTTTTTTTTACAAGTTTTGAGTTTATAGAACATTTGAGAAGATAGCATGGAGAATTTCCTTATACCTGGTCCCCAATTTCCCCTATTTCATTAACAGTTAAAAAAAGAAAAACTATGCCCCAAATGGAGTTGTTTAAGCCCCACCCAGACGTTATACCAAATCTAATTGCTGTTTCAACCTTTCCCAAAAGTATGGTTTTCAACCAAACAGTCTGATTCCTGTCAGCATAGGAAAAATAGTCTGCATGATAAGATCCTCTTGTCTTCTCTGTGGGAAGGTGGTTTTGCCTGAAATATTTTCTTTTCTTTTGCTGAAAACCTCTCTCTGAATATAAAAACCTTCCATTTTAGACAACCCTTTGCAGTACCTTTCTACTTGCTAGATGACATGCTGCCTGAATTGTTTGATAAAGCTAATTAAATCTAAATATATGAACTTTGATTTTTAACACATTAATATAGTACATTTATTATAATTAATGGACCAATATTGATATATTTTTAACCAAAGTCCTGACTTAAATTTCCTTAGTTTTTTATATTAAATTAAAACATTTTGAAAGTTAATTCAAGTCTGTATTTAGGGTTCAGGTAGCTGAGATGACTGGGATGTGGATCATGTAAAACCCAAGGACCCAAGTTTGTAAGAGGTGGGGAGTATGTGCAGAAAATATGAAATAAATAAAAATGTTTCTTCCTCCTCTCCTATCCTCCAAAAATACTGTTCAGATATGTTTTGACCAAAAGATTATGAAGTATTATAGAGAATATAAAGCACACTACATACTCATTTGTCTGAATTGAATCATAAAGAATAATGAATGAATTTTTTCAATATTTATATAGAAAAAGATAAAAGTGTTTAAGAATTTATGCAAAGTGTAATTTATCTGCACAATTTATAGATTTTTATAGTCTTTTTTTTTTTTTTTTTTTCTTTTTCAGGATCCATTTTCTGTTCTAGGACTCCATTCAGGACACTACACTGTATTTGTCATGTCTTCTTAGGCATCTCTTAACTGTGACAGTTTCTCTTTTTGTTTTTTGATGGCCTTGACAGTTTTAAAGCCTAGTCAAGTATGTTATAGACTGTCTCTCAGCTAGGATTTGTAATTTTTTGTCATGATCTGTGCCTATGGGTTTTGGGGGGTCAAGATCACAGAACTAAAATGACATTTCATCACATCATATTGTATCAAAGGTACATAATACCAATATGACTTATCAGTGTTTATTTATGTGACCTCCATCACCTGGCAGAGGTAGTGTGTCAGATTTCTCCACTTCAAAGTTACTCTTTTTACCTCCTTTTTTTTTTTTTTTTTTTTACTCCCTAGACCTGGATCTCAAATCCTGGTTATTGGGCTTTGCATGGTCTGCACCTTAAGTGCCTGAGCCACAGGAGTGCACATTTACCATCTTTCTATACTATACTTTTGGAAGGAACTCATTATATAAAATCCACACTGAAATTAAAAACTTTGGTTTTTTTTGTTTTTTTTCTCATAGGAGAGGTCTCAGTATTTTAAATAATTATGGCCTGGATCCCAATTCGCCTCTATAGATCTTGAGACCAAACTTCACTAGAATTAGAGTTCATTAGAGGAGGAGGAGTGACTTAGTCAATGCAGCCCTTCCTCTCAAAATGATGGTGTTTGACTGGTTTAGACTTCCCTCCATCACCATTCAATTTAGGAGCAGGAAGACTGCTGACCTGGAAATGTAGAAGATGATGTTGATACCTTTAATAACAAAGCTCTGAGTAGACAAATAAGCAGAAAGTTCACCTTCAAAGTATCTCACCCACACAAATTCAACACAGCCCCACCCTGACCCAGAAGATGGTAAATCCCTCACCTAACCCACTGGAACATACAGCTGGCTCTCGGACTAGGTTCCTATCAGCTAATAAACATGCTAAATATTCACAGTGACTATGATCCTAAATTGAGTGGCTAACAAATACATACCTATCTAGGAGAATAGCCTGTTAGTTAGTTGTGTACATAGACTAGTGTGTTAATGAGTTGTGTACGTAAGGCTCTCCATTCTTGGGTCAGAGGAAATGGAATTCCACAGAACCTGTCTCATGGCTTTTTATCCTTGCAGGTAAGACATTGTTTATTAGTAGGCTACAATTGTGTCTTATTCATCCCTGGAACCTCAGCAACCACACATTATCTGATACAAAGAAGACACTAAGTAATTGTTCTTTTCTTGGCCTCACAGCCAAGGAAAGATAATCATAATAACAAAATCACAAATTTGAACCCCATCCCCATGTCTAATAGGATCTCTCATACATGAAATTAACTGCCAAAGCTTATAAGTACCATAAAAACAATAGATATGTTCATAACCATATGCAAGCCTCTACAGTGTTTGGCACATAGTAGGTACTAAAAACATTAGTCCAAAAAAAAAGAAAAGCGTCCTAGAGTGTTCCCATGTTTCATGACAGAGATTTACTTACTGATTGGTGCCCTCTGCTGGTAAAGAGGACAGAATTCACCCTCAGTCTAACGTATCACCTGGCACTTTCCAGCCAGGGTTCTTCTGAAGATTTGATTACCTTTCAAAGAAAACACAGTACACAAATATTGGTGATGTAAATGAGAGGCAGGGGTATTTTCTTCAGAAAAGATAATTCTGACCTTATAGGATTACTTTTGCTCTTTGGTCTCACCCAGAGCAAGATGACAAAAGGAAGGTCATTTGGAAAGGATCTCTGTGGCTCTAAGGGCTACCTCTTTCACAGTTCTGCCTGTGGTAAAGATTTACCTGTGGTAAATCTGGCTACCCTGTCAAGTGGAAGAGAAAATAGAACTGGAGTACCATGGATAAAGGATGAAATCCCACCAGGGAGGACAAATAAGACACCTCGAAATTGTATGCCATGGATTCAGGCCTGGATTCTGTGAAGGAGCAACACCTTAACCCCAAAGGAGAAGCAGCCACTGCATCCAGGCCATAGGATTTTTACCATTAGTCGCACAGTAAAGTTCTGGCTTAAAAAAAAAAAGGGAGGTGTGCCCTGGTGGCCAGGTGCCAAGCCTGTGGTTTGGGTTTACACTATGTAAAACCCAGGACCTAGGTTTTGAAACCTGGGGCCAGGAGAAACAGCCAAAACAAAAAAAGTGCTGCCTTCTCTTCTTTCCTTCAAGATGCTTCTTCCTTCTCTCTCTTAAAAAAAAAAAACAAAACAAAACTTACTCTTAGTTGCCCTGGATCAGTGGTTAGGTCAATTGCCTCTAAAGGAGCAGGCTACATACCCCTGGGTTTAAGTCCAGGCCAGAGGGGAACTACCAAAATGAACAACTAAATTAAAAATAAAGTGCTTCTTCCTCCTCTCTCTTCCTGCCTGCCTGCTGTCTTCATTCCTGCCTGTACCTTTCCTTAAAACAAAACACCTACTATTTAAGGAACCAACAACTGTATTAACAGTATAAGTCTTCAGTGCTCTTTAGAAGCCAAAATTTTTCATTAGTAATAGTAGCTACTTGCTGTGCATCGATATGTGACAGGCTCTTTTCATCCAACATCCCATTTTAAATAATAAATCATAACATGGTTATCACTAGAGTATCTACCTTACTGAATCTAGTAAGGCTTAAAGACATTAAGAATGTGCCCTAGGCACACCCCCATGACTCAGGCACCTAACTAAGATTCAGGCCATGCATTTAAAGCCCACAGATCTGGGTTTGAAACCTGGGACTGGGATTTAAAAAAAAAACATATGCACGCCGTGGTGGCCTAGTGGTCCAGTACCCTCTGGGAGCCATGCCACATACATCCCAAGTCCCGGGGGTGGTGGGGGGGTTTAAGACCTGGGCCCAGCGGTCAACAACCAATGTGAACTCAATAAAAATAATAAACTGCTTCCTCCTCCTCTCTCTTCCTGCTTGCCTACTCACCTTCATTCCTTCCTGAAAAAAAAAAAAAAAAAAAAGTTACCTAAGATCACCCAGTTTGCAAATAGTAGGACCTGAAGTTGAACTTTGACCATCTCTCTTTGGAGTGCCCAGGACAACCTATGCATATCATATCACCGCCCCCTTCCCCAAGGCTGTACTGGAAGTATTTGTTTACACCTTTCTCCTAGCCTCTGAGGAGTTCTTGAGAAAGAACCATTCATTCATTCTTTTCTTCAATACATTAGTGAGTGCTTGCTGTGTGGTAAGCCCTGTGTTAAATGCCAGGGATGCAGAAGTGAATGAGACAGGAATGACTGGGTGCCGCACTCATGGATGTTAACATATTAGTGGTCAAGACAAACAGATGAAACTATTTATAGGCAAATAACATTGTCAATTTTGGTGAGAACTAAAAAAGGTGATTAAAGGAGGACCTAAGACTGAAAATGTTAGTGGATGCAGTTTTAAATGGAGACAAGTTTGCAGAAGCAGCCTCTGTAAAGTTATATTTAATGAATGAAGGGATCAGACTGAAATGTGAGGGCAAGAGCATACTTAAGATCATCATGTCTTATTTAGTCTCTTTATCCTTGACACTGAGCACAGGGCTAGATATTTCATAAGTCTCATCCAACATGGAATGAATGGTAAGCTAATCTCTCAACTCCGATCTTCAGACTTCAGTGTTGCCTCTTCCTCCTGTTAGTCAATTCAAACTCATATCATGCTTCAAAACTTAGCACAAGCCCTACCTCCTCCAGGAAATCTTCCTTAAGAATCAAAACATGTTCAACCATAATGGAAAGGGAAATCCTGCCATTTGCGACAACTGGATGAACACTGAGGGCATTATATTAAGTGTAGAAAGTCAGAAAAGACAAATACGGATACTGTATAATCTCACACACTGAATCTAAAAAAAGTCAAACTCATAGAAAGAAGAGAAAGGTAGTTTCCAGGCGCTGGGAATGGGAGGAATTAGATGATGGTTAAAAGGTACAAATTTCCAATTATAAAGAGAGCAAGTTCTGGGTATCTAGTGTACAGCAGAGTAACTATTAAAGGTCCTGTGTTGTATATACCTGAAATTTGCAAAGATAATAGATCTTGAATGTTTTCACCATAACAACAAAGGTTAATTAAGTCAGCGGAACAGTGCATTAAACTATTAACCAGCCTTAACAAGTTAATCATTTTGCAATGTACCTTTTAACAAATCATCATATTTTACAAAAAGTTATTACCATAATCAAAAGATAAATGACGACTTAAACAAAACTTGCACGAGAAGCGAAAGAATGAATAAATTCAAGACAGATTCTAGAAACAGAACTGACAAGTTGGTAAAATGTGGTAGATACGAAAAAAGGAGCAGTCACCAGGGTAAATAAACCCTAGTCAGAAGGCCAATCTAGCTCCGCCCTTCCCCTTGTGACCTTAGGGGAGGAAGTGAGGAAAAGGGGGCGGCCGCCAAGCTGCAGCAGGCTTCCGGCATGGCGTCGCAAAGAAGTCGTAAATGGTAGGACACTGTCTGGCTCTTCCCTGTAATGGGCGGTCCTAGAGCGTGACAAAGACCAATGGCAAGGACTCCTCGGCCACTCGCCCAATGGCTCTGTAGTTGGGCGGAAACTTTCTGCACGCGGCTAGCCGGCACGTCACCCAGGACCTCCCCGAAGTTCGTGCGGTGTTGCGGCAATTTCGCGTGTCTTCAGCGCATCTGTTGCAGGATTGTACGGGGTACCGCAGCACATCTGCGGAGGGGCTTTGGCAGTTCCCTTAACGCGGGAAGTTTTGCCGAACCCGTGAGCTTTAAACCTAAAGTGTCGGAAGAAGACCTGGACCCAGAGGGATGGGGCCAGCGCCGGCGGAAGCGCAGCATCGTGGAGCAGCTAGAGAACCAGAGGTGGGCGAGACACCTGGGAGGACCGAATGCTCTAAGTGTCGAAAATGGCAGCGCCTGACAACTCGCTGGAGAGGGTCAAGATAGGCCCCATATCCTCCCTGGAGAATCCCCATGTCCCCGGCTATTCATCCACCCGGGGCGTAAGACAGGGCATTCTAAGGGAGATGAAACCTGACATTATTTGGATAAAAGCAGTAGAGCCTAGTGTCTCCCTTTGCGACCTCTGCATCTTGAAGTTGAAGAGACCCCGGCGCATGGATCATTCCCCTGATCAGCTCTTCCTTCTTGATATTGGGAGGGATCGTTCTTGTTCCCAGTTCTGTGCCCCTTGTTGTAATGGAGGGCACGTGGTGGCGTTTCTGGGTCGCCTCAGTAAGACTCTCCGCGGGGTGCAGGATCGTGGAGGGGGCGGGGCCCAGGACTGTAGGGCACAAAGTTTGGGATTCCACACACACAGATTTGAGGCCTACCCACAGTAGGCATACCGCTGCTCACAGAACTTCCTTTAAATATCCATTTTCTTCTTGAATTATTGTGAGAATTGGCTAGTTTGATGAGTATATTCTCCAGAGCTTTTCTGTCATTGAGCACTAACCATATACTCACACAGTCTATAGTCAGGGTAGGTGGAACCTTTCAGGATTTGGATAGAGTAAGAGTACTTGGCATCTGCTAAGTCCCAGGAGTAACCCAGCAGAAGAGGAAGCTCCTTGATGCGTGATACCTGAAAATAGAATGAGTTCAGGCATTGCTTGGGGCAGAGCCCAGTTAACTACTACCCCTACCAGTTCCAAGCAGTGATCCATGCTTGTGTTGCAGAGTTGACAGGGTTCCCTCAACTCAAGGAGTTTTCAGTCTAGAGCTCAGTAATATTTGTCTGAGCCATGTTTATCATGAGTTTTACACAACCTGACTCCCATTCAAAAGAGGGAAGCTGTTATAACTACATCCTATCATGGTGGCTATTTAGGCAGTGGATGTTGGACATCTATGAGTTCACATTCGCTTTTCTCCCTCTCATTGGCTCCAGGTGATGGAGCCAGCTCTGGAAGGTACAGGCAAGGCGAGGAAGAAGGAACCCTCAAAGAAGCGCAAAGTGACAGAGTCTCCAGTGGAGGGCCTCCTGCAGCCTGTGAAACTCAGCCGGGCTGAACTGTACAAAGAGCCTACCAATGAGGAGCTGAACCGCCTTCGGGAGACTGAGAGCCTGTTCCACTCCAGCTTGCTTCGTTTACAGGTACTATTGGGTGGCCGGGACTTGGGTTAGAGGGGCAAGTCTGGGACTCTGAGGCTAAAGGATTCTCGCTGCTGCTTCTTACAGATAGAAGAGCTACTAAAGGAAGTGAGACTGTCAGAGAAGAAGAAGGAGCGGATTGATGCTTTCCTAAGGGAGGTCAAACAGCGGGTTATGAGGGCTCCCTCAACCCCTGAGTCAGAGGTAAGCAGGTGGCATGGGAAACTAGAAAGCCCAGAAGAAGTTCTCAGGCATCTGAAAGAGACCTTTCTATTCCTTGGAATGGATGGGGCGGTGCTAGGTGGGGCGCTCTTTTTCACTGCCAGGAGGCTCCGCTGGCAGTGGCAGCATTCACATTTTTATTCACTCAGTAAATACTTGTGCGCCTTACAGTAGTTGTGTTCTTAAGCAACTGGTTTCCTAGTGTTTAGTGTTGGGTTATGGACAATAGATGTGACAAGCGAACTGTATGACGTTGTTAGAGGATGGTAAGAACTATGGAAAAAGGAAAAAGTGAGATGAGGTAGGGGATTGTGGGATTATCAGAATGTGGGAGGGTTTGAAATTTTGGGTAGGTCTTATCAGAGTGACGTTTGTGTCAAGTAAATCAGCCATAATAATATCCAAGGCAGGAAAAACATTCCAGCAAGGTGAAATAACCAACAAAAAGGCTCAAAGACAGTGGGTCTGATACATTCCTTGAACTTAATGGTGGGGAAGCTTGAAAGACATGAGTTCAAAAAGATAGTGGTGGGGTGGGGGCACCTCTAGTAACTACCATTCTGTTGCCAGTCTAAATATTTATATGTTTTTGTTTTATTTCTTTGCTATTTCTATACATTCCACATATGTGTGAAATTATATATGTGTGGAGTAGCGGTGGAATAGTGGAGAACTCAGTCCACATACATCCCAAGGACCCAAGTTAACATCCTGGGGCCAGGGTAAACAACCAAGATGAATACCTAAGTAAAATAAAGTTCTTCTTCCTCCTCTCTTTTCCTGCTTGCCTGCCTACTCGTCTCATTCCTGCCTGTACCTTTCCTTTAAAAAAAGAAAAGAGAAGAAAGATAGTGGGGAAAGAGGTTATATCATGTAGGACCTTGTATACCAAAATAAGGACTTTTGACTGTTGTCTGATGAACTGGGGAACCACTGAAGGGTATTATTTTTTAGAGCAGTGATGAAATTTAATACTTTTTTTGTTTGTTTTTAAAGGAAAGGTGTAGGCAAGAATGAAGGTAAGTAGGCAGGCAGGGAGAAAGAGGAGGAAGAAGTACTTTCTTCTCATTTGGTTGTTCACATTTGTTGTTCCCCCCAGACCGAGACACAAGCCCAAGGGTGTGTGTACTGTGTTCCTTCGGAAGCAGTTAACCCAACCGCTCCACCGGGGTGCACCTAACTTCAGTTTTGTTTTGTTTTCTCCTCACAGGACACACACTTTTAAATATATTTATTTGTTTATTTTTATTGAGGTAATATTGCTTTACCACACTATGTAAGTTTCAGGTGCACAACTTCATGCCTGTATGTGAAACTGTGTATTGCCACACCTCATTTACCACCGTGTCCAGTTGCCATCTACCACCAATCTCCTGAAATCCCTCTATTCATTACATACACACACACACCCCCACCACACCACACACCAACCCCTCACATCCTCTTCCCCTCTAGTAACTACCATTCTGTTGCCAGTCTAAATATTTATATGTTTTTGTTTTATTTCTTTGCTATTTCTGTACATTCCACATATGTGTGAAATTATACATTTTTATCTTTCTCTCTTAGTTAGCATAATCCTCTCAAGGTCCATTTATGTTGTCAAAAATGGCAAGATTTCAGCCTTTTTTTTTAATAGTTACATGGTATCCCGTTTTGTGTATGTGCATCTTTATTCATCTCTATTTTTTTTAAAGGAAAGGTACAGGCAGGAATGAAGGTAAGTAGGCAGGTAGGCAGAAAGAAAAGCATGTTTATTTTATTTTGATTTAGTTGTTCATACTGGTCGCTTCCCCCTGGGTCTAGCACTCGAACCCAGGGGTACGTGGCTTGACTCCTTCAGAGGCAGTTGACCTCACCATGCTCTGCCAGGGTGTGCCAGCTGTTCATCTGTTGATGGGCATTTAGGTTCTTTCCATATCCTGGCTATTATGAATAGTGCTGCAACAAATATACAGATGCATATAACTTTTTGAATTAATGTTTTAGGTTTTTTTTGCCACTTTGTTTTTTTTCCATTTTTTGAAATTCAGTAACTTTGTTTTACAGATTAAAATAAACTCATGTAGCTTCCCTGTATGTGCAGTTTCCCCATTCCTTAGATAAATATATCAACACACAACACCCTCCACCAAGTCACCAAGTGTTCTTCACCATTGTGCAGTGGGCTCCACCACTCCTCCCACACGTCCCCTTTGCTGTTGGTCACCTTGGATCTATTGCAAGTGTCCAATGGTTGATTTTGTTTTGTCTCTTCCTTTGTTTTGTCTGTTCAGTCCATCTGTGAGTGAGATCATCTGTTATTTTCTTTTGACTTGTTTCACTTAGCAAAATCCCATCTAGAGCTGTCCATTTTGATTCAAATGACAGTATTTCTGAATTAATGTTTTTATCTTATGTGGATAAATTTACCCAGAAGTGGAATTGCTGGGTCAAATAGTAGTTCTATTTTTAAATTTTTGAGGAATCATTATACTATTTTCCATCGTGACTGTGCCAGTTTACACTCTCACTAACAGTTCACAGGAGCTGTTTTTTCTTCATATCCTTGCTCACAATTATTGTTTCTTGACTCTGATAATTGCCATTCTGACAGGTATATGGCAAAATCTCATTGTAGTTTTGATTTGCATTTTAACTTCCAATTTTAAAAGTTCACTCAGGCAGTTGTGTTGGAAACAGAATGGAAGGGAACAAAAGTGAAATCAGGGACACTAGGTAGGAATTTGTGGTGCAGTGATCCACTGAAAAATGGTAGAGGCTGAGACTTGGGTAGAGCTGTAGAGAAGCGGTTAGTGCCTGGATACCTTTTGAATGGGAAATGAGTATTCTTATTTTTTGTATGTTTATAGGAAAAGTGCAGACAGAAATGAAGGCAAGTAGGATAGGCAGGCACACAGGAATAGAGAGGTGGGAGAGCATTTTTTTTTATTATTTTTATTCATTTGTTTACATTGGTTATCAGTCCATCGTCCCCATCCCCTCCTCCCCCCAGGATGCAAACCCAGGGATGCAGATAGACTATGCTACTTTGGAGGTGGCTGATCTAACCACTATTCCACCAGGCTTGCCAGAACCATTTCTTAACATATTCTTAACAAGATGATTTAAATGTTTTTGACTTGAGCAACTGGCATGAAGTTGTCTTAATGGGGAAAATGTGTTTACCAGAAAATCAGCAACTTAGTTTCAAACATGGACAAGTTAAATTTGAGATATCTATTAGATATCAAAGGGACATATCAGGAAGGCCATTAAATCAGTATATCTATTTCACTTTCTCTGTTCCTATAGCTAACTGATCAGTCATGGCTCCCAGCTGAGGTTCGAGTTCCCCTCCATCAAGTACCATATGCTGTGAAAGGTTGTTTCCGTTTCCTGCCCCCAGCCCAAGTCACTGTTGTGGGCAGCTACCTGCTGGGCACCTGCATCCGGCCAGACGTTAATGTGGATATAGCACTGACCATGCCCAGGGTAAGATCCAGAGTTTGGTGGATACAAAGATCTGCCACTTAACCACCTACAAATCCCTGGGTCCCTTCTTTTTCCCACCTGCCACTTACTAGGGAATTGAAATCTGAATTCTAAATCAAAAAAGCAGACCACTGCAGTAGTCCTGAGGGCAGCTTACAGGTTTCCATGAGCCAGTTTCTGCCCCTTTGGGATTTTGCCTTGCTCACCTGGGGATGGTATTTCTAGTCTTGGCTAAGGTACTCAGGCCAACAGGGAATCTTTGGGGTTGCTAACCTATGACTCTGCACTTGTCTATCTTGGCCCCAAGCTGTCCAACAACAAGCACTTAATTCCTACCATCTCTTTCTTCTGACCCCTTCCAGGAGATCCTACAGGACAAAGATGGGCTAAACCAGCGTTACTTCCGCAAGCGTGCCCTTTACCTGGCCCACTTAGCTCACCACCTGGCTCGGGACCCCCTCTTTGGAAGTGTTCGCTTCTCCTACACCAATGGTTGCCACCTGAAACCCTCGCTACTACTTCGGCCTCATGGTGGGAGTCACACCCTGAGCTGAGGGCACTGTATGGGGTAACAAATCCAGTGGGGGAGGAATGGGGCCCTCAAGTTCAAGACGAGAGGCTTGGGCCTCAGGTTTGAAGGGAAAAGAATAAGGATCTTACATTCTCAGGTGGGAGGCCATGAGGCCTACAAGTAGAAGGGGAAGGTGCTGGGGCTTTCCGGGCTCCAGAAAGATGCAGGATCTTAGCACCCCGTCTTGACCTAGGGAAGAATGAGCGCCTGGTCACTGTACGTCTGCATCCATGCCCTCCACCTGACTTCTTCCGTCCATGCCGCCTGCTACCATCAAAGAACAATGTGCGCTCGGCCTGGTACTGTGGGCAGAGTCCTGCAAGGGATGGTGAGCAGGCATGAGTGTCAAGGTGGAGCTGGAGGGAGGGTGTTGTAGGAAGTTCTCTCATGGCTTCCCCTTTCCTCTCACAGGTAGTCCAGACCCTCCCACCCCCCACTATAACACATGGGTCCTACAGGACATAGCTCTCGAGTCCCACATGCATCTGCTGTCAACTGTATTGGGCTCAGCCCTGGGGCTAAAGGATGGTGTGACACTTCTGAAGGTCTGGCTGCGGCAGCGGGAACTGGATAAGGTGAGTTGGGAGTGGTCCCGCTTCTCAGCCTCGCTGAGTGGTCCACTGAGCTCCATCCTCTCCATCTCTCTTTCAGGGCCTGGGAGGGTTCAGTGGGTTCCTTGTCTCCATGCTGGTTGCCTTCCTTGTATCCACACGCAAGATTCACACGACCATGAGCGGCTACCAGGTCCTGAGAAGCGTCTTACAGTTTCTGGGTGAGGCAACTCGGCTTGGAAAGGCCAAGGGTTTCACTCATTCTGTGGATCCTCTCAGCTAATCAGATCATTCAGTTTTTTGTCATCAGATAGATGAGCAAACTGAGGCAGTTGTACCTCCCTGGCTGGAGGGAGGACTGGGTTCTGGGGGAGAGATACCTCCTGACACACACATCTTCTGTGGTTCACTTCAGCCACCACAGATCTGACAGTCAACGGGATCAGCTTCTGTCTCAGCTCAGATCCCTCCTTGGTGAGTGGGGTGGGGCTGAATCTGGGCAAGGACACTTGAAGGTCAGGCCCCAACCCTGACCGACTTCTCTCTACCCTCCAAGCCGGCCCTGGCTGACTTCCACAGGTCCTTCCCTGTTGTCTTCCTGGACTCTTCGGGCCGTCTTAACCTCTGTGCTGATGTCACTGCCTCTACTTACCACCAGGTACCAAAGGAATTTCACCGCTGGGTTCCTGGGACAAATTTTCCAGCCCAGATTCTGTCCCTTCTGCCAGCACCAAAACTCCAGAAACTCTTCTCCCAAGAACTTAGGTCAGGCGTGTCTCTTGTTCTGAGTTCCCTCCTTACCCTGTGGCTCCAGGTGCAACACGAAGCACGGTTGTCTATGGCCCTGCTGGACAGCACAGCTGATGATGGATTCCAGCTGCTGTTAATGACTCCCAAACCCATGGTCCGGGTTTTTGACCATGTCCTACAGTAAGTTTAGTGGTGACACTGTATGTCAACAGGTCCTGCTTTCTGGGGACTGGGGCAATAGGGCAGAGGTCTTCAAGCAGATGCCCAGATCCTCCTACTTGAGGATGGAGTGGGTGTGTGATCTTTGGGACCAGCAATTCCTGATTACCTTTCTTGTCCATCTATGCCCTCCCAGTCTCCGTCCTCTGAGTCGCTTGCAGGCAGCATGTCACCGACTGAAGCTGTGGCCAGAGCTGCAAGATCATGGTGGGGACTATGTGTCAGCTGCACTGGGTCCAGTAACCACCCTCCTGGAGCAGGGTCTGGGGTCCCGGCTGCAACTGCTGGCCCACTCTCGGCCCCCAGTCTTAGAGGTGAGGCGGCGTGGTGAGTCAGGGAGTTGGTGGATTCACGGGGCTAGGACCAGGTTCTCGGGATGCAAAAGATACACCATACCATCCCTCTACTTACAAAGCGGGTTTCCAGGCCAAACTGGGAGATTCTAGAGTTGAGCCCTTTCTCTTTCTACACCCGCAGTGGGACATCAGCCAGGATCCACCAAAGCACAGAGACTCTGGGACTCTGACCCTGGGACTGCTCCTCCGACCCGAGGGGCTGACCAGTGTCCTCGAATTAGGTCCAGAGGCCGACCAGCCTGAGGTAAGGAGCTAGGGTGTGAGGGGTGCTGGACAAAGTCCTGGAAGGAACAGAGTGGGTCATTCTCGTGCTGCCTGGATTGAGGTCTTTCAGAGAGATCCTGGACAGAGCTCCTTGAGAGCCCTCCCACCACCCCTTGCCTCTCCTCAGGCTGCTGACTTCCGCCAGTTCTGGGGATCTCGCTCAGAGCTTCGGCGTTTCCAAGATGGAACCATTCGGGAAGCTGTGGTCTGGGAGGCAGTCTCTTTGGCCCAGAAGCGCCTTATCCCCCATCAGGTGGTCACCCACCTCTTGGCACTGTGAGTCTGGCATCTGGATGCCTAGGAAACGTTTTAGGAGGGTTGAGCGTAGGTTTTTGTGCGTGAGCAGCTCTTCACTCTGTAGCCCCGATGCCTGCACTGTGTTTTTGCTCCTTTTGCAGCCATGCTGACATCCCAGATGCCTGTGTCCACTATACGGGCGGCCTCCTGGATGCACTCATCCAAGGCCTGAAAGAGGTGAGGGCCCTGGGTCAGGGCTGGGGTCAAGGTTAGGGATTGTAGAGTGTGGCAGGATGGGGTGACTGGTGCAAGTCCACCCGGGCAGCACTTTCCAGAGTCTCCAGCAGAGGGGGTGCTGGCTCCACGGCCTCCTGAGCCCCGGTGGCCTCCTCCGTGGCGGTGTGTTTCTGTTTTGTCCTGGCCCTGGCCGGCCTCCTAACTGTCTTCTTCCTCCCTCTCAGACCTCCAGCACAGGGGAGGAAACGCTAGCAGCCGTGGTACGTTGCTATGATGACCTCAGCCACCTCCTGTGGGGACTGACAGGTCTTCCACTGACTGTGTCTGCTGTGCAGGGGGCTCACCCAGTGCTCCGCTACACTGAGGTGAGGTGCAAGGGGGCAAGGAACCCTTGCTGCATGGTGCCCACCCCCCACCTCTACCCGGATCATCCGATGTGTCCCCCTTCAAGTCCTGACTCTGGGCACTCCCTCCTAGTCCCAGACCCCGCCCTCACTCCCCTTCTTCCTTAGGTGTTCCCTCCAACCCCAGTCCGGCCAGCCCTCTCCTTCTATGAGCCCCTGCGAGAGCGGGGCTCGCTGTTGCCCCGGCCTGACAAGCCCTGTCCAGCCTTTGTGGAGCCCATGACTGGTGAGCGGGCTTTCAGGAGGGAATGAAAAAGACCATTCCTTCTCTAGCTTGCAGTCTTCGATCTCTCTCTTCTTCGCAGTGGTCTGTCACCTGGAAGGCAGTGGTCGTTGGCCACAGGATGCTGAGGCCATACGGCGGGTCCGAGCCGCCTTCCAGTTGCGCTTGGCGGAGCTGCTGACACAGCAACATGGGCTGCAGTGCCGGGCCGCAGCAACGCACACGGATGTCCTCAAGGTTAGGCTGGCACAGGACAGGGAGACCCCTGGGTTGAGGAGGACAGGAGTGTCAGGGTGCCCCAGGCTGACATGTACTTTGCATCTTGTATCTTCCTCCCAACAGGGTGGGTTTGTGTTTCGGATTCGTGTGGCCTATCAGCGGGAGCCCCAGATCCTGAGGGAGATGCGAAACCCTGAGGGGATGATCTCACTGAGGGACACACCTGCTTCCCTGCGCCTTGAGCGGGACACGAAGCAGCTGCCCCTGCTCACCAGTGCCTTGCATGGGTATGGCCACCTGCAGGGGCTGCACTCTCTGTGAATCCTTCCTGGCCCCTGGTCTCTGTTGTCTGCCTGTCTCTCTAGGAGGCTAGATGGTGTGATGATCACAGACAGGAGTTCTGGAGTCAGGCAATTCTAGAATCCTAGTCTTGCCACCTCATTGGCTCTGTCCCTTTGGTCAGGGTCCTCCACACACACCTTATTTTTCTCATCTTTAAAATATACAATTCTAGGACCAACCTTGTTTGTTAGGAGGATGACAGATACATTTCGTGTGTTAGCATGGAGGCGTGCATTGAGGAAAGGTTGAATAAGTAGTGGCTGTGGGGCTGAAACACTGTTCCTGGGTGCTGAGTGCCCCAGTCTCATTGATATAACCCTCTTCCCCCTGCAGACTTCAACAGCAGCACCCAGCCTTCTCGGGGGTGGCTCGACTGGCCAAGCGGTGGGTCCGTGCCCAGCTTCTAGGTGAGGGGTTCACTGATGAGAGCCTGGACCTGGTGGCTGCTGCCCTTTTCCTGCATCCTGAGCCTTTCACCCCTCCCAGGTGATTTCTTCCACCTTTTACCTGGTGAGGAAGTTCCCCTTGGGGCCAGATTTCATCCCTCAGGTTGTAGTTTTCAGTTCAAATGGGATGAGATGACTCAAGCAAGTGACAGAAGGGGTTCTGAGACACCTCTTCCTGCTGGGGGTCTAGGCTCCCTAGAGCCCAAGGGGTTCTTGGGGATATGTGGCTGGGCCCCAGACTTTGCTCACTCCTTCTCCTCAGCTCTCCACAGGTAGGCTTCCTTCGGTTCCTTTTCCTGGTATCAACCTTTGATTGGAAGAACAACCCCCTTCTTGTCAACCTCAACAATGAGCTCACTGGTAAGTGGTAGGACTGGGATCAGGCTACTGGAAGACGTACCCTTTGCGAATTGCAGAATAGGGCAGGTAAGGGTTTTCCCTGTGAGTCTCTGGTGTTCTCTGTGCCTCCCTCCCAGATGTCTACACCTGACTGTGACTGCCTTGTGGGAGAATTATTAGGACGAGCTCCAGATCAAGCCTTTGGGGAGCTCTGAGGCAGTAGAGATCTGGTTTACCCACGTGATGTTCAGAAACAGAATGGACTGGGGGTGGGAAGCTGTGAAGGAGAAAGGAGAGTGGCAGGGAGACCCTGAGTGCCAGGTGATAAGTCCTGTGGGGAGCAGGGATTAGAACAGATGCCCAGACCTCTTGCGGCTGGGAGTGATGATTTCTGGTTGTAACATGAGGAGTTCTTGGTCCCAGCAGAGAGGAAGGTGTCCGTTTCCTAATTCCCCAGGTGTGTGGGAGCGTAGGGTGGGAGGGGGCTGGGGGCAGGCCTCAGCCTGTACAGGCCAGGAAACCAGACTGAGGTGCCAGGCAGTGGAAAATTCTGCCTCTGAGCTGAGGCTGGGAGCTTAACGCCCCACCTTATCAACGCCAATGCTGTGTTCCTTTCTTCACCTTTGCCACTTGGGGGAGGGACCTTGGAAAATCCCTGTGATGGGCAACTGCTGGGTAGCCATTGGAGGTCCTGGGCAGGGCAGGGTGTCTGGGAAAGGGACAGGCTGACCCAGGACTCCTCTCCTCTACAGTGGAGGAGCAAGTGGAGATTCGCAGAGGCTTCCTGGCAACTCGCACCCAACTCCCAATCATGGTCATCTTTACCCCGCAGGATCGTAAAAGCTCTGTCTGGACGCAGGATGGACCCTCACCCCAGGTTCAGTCCCATCCCTGGCCCTCAATGTGTGGTTTTCTCCCCCAAGGGAAAAAGCAGACCCAGCCTGAGCTAAGAGACCATGATTCGTTATGACCTATCTGATGTATGTGTGCCCCCCAGATCCTGCAGCAGCTCGTGGTCCTGGCAGCTGAGGCCTTGCCTGTCCTAGAGAAGCAGCTAATGGATCCCCGGGGGCCTGGGGACATCAGGGTAAGCTCTTGACAGAGCGACTCCAGGTACTCTAGGGATTCTCCCTTGGAACCTGGGAGGTCTGATGTTCTAGGGACCCTCAGGACACGCATTCCCCTTGTCTGAAGCTGCCCATGGTGTTGGCAGACATGGAGCCTGGAGGAGAACCTGGGCCTGATCCATCCACGCTCGTGTGTCTGATAAGTGCTCCTCCTGCCAGCACCAGCTGGGTCTTAGAGTTCTACCCACAAATGGGCATGGGGTAGCACAGACAAATGACGGAAGGAGGGAGCCAAGGTGGGCGCGTGGAAGGTGTTTCTGACGACTCCTATCCTTCCTCAGACCGTGTTCCGGCCTCCCTTGGACATATATGATGTGCTGATCCGCCTTTCTCCTCGCCACATCCCACGGCACCGCCAGGCTGTAGACTCGCCCGCTGCCTCCTTCTGCCGTGGCCTGCTCAGTACGCCAGGACCCTCATCTCTGATGCCCGTGCTGGGTTATGACCCTCCTCAGCTCTATCTGGCACAGCTCAGGGTAGGTCCTAAAGAGCTGACATGGTTCCAAATGGAACCATGGCTCTCCTATGTCCACCTGTAATCTTGTCTCTGCCCTGCTCTTTCTAGGAGGCATTTGGGGACCTGGCCCTCTTCTTCTATGACCAGCATGGTGGAGAGGTGATCGGTGTCCTCTGGAATCCCACCAGCTTTCAGCCACAGCCTTTCAAGGTATGCTGGCCAAAGACCGTCATGTGTTCTGAGTGTGTACAGATGGATCCATGTGGGTGTGCATGTCTGTGTGGCCTGCTTTATGAGCGATCCTGTGTCACTGTGAAGTGGGTGGGCTTATATGTCTGTCTCCTTAACTGCCACTCCGCCCCTGGCTTAGTGTTTCTGGGTGTGCCTGTGTAACACCTCAATCCACATTTCTCTGATTCTCTCAGGCCTCCAGCATGAAGGGGCACATGGTGGTGTCTCGTGGTGGGGAACCGGTGATGGTGCCCAATGTAGAAGCGATCCTGGAGGACTTTGCCATCCTGGGTGAAGGCCTGGTACAGGCTGTGGAGGCCCGAAGTGAGAGGTGGACTGTGTGATCTCCATTCCCAGGATCAAGCTGCAGACAGCAGGACTCCAGACCTTTGGAACAAGATGTCAGTGGCATGACCTTTATCCTCATTGGAGGACCTGCTGACCTGAACACACTGTTCAGTCACTAACAAAAGCCCTGTTCCAGTTTTCTGTCTAATGCCCCAACACCAGGGCAGGAGCCATGGTGTCCTACAGAGTCCTCTGGGCCTGACTGTCACCAGTTCTGAGAGGAAACTGAATGAACCCAGGAAAGCCATCCAACTGCCAGCCCTGAGCCAGGGTTTTTGTTACCCCTAGGCTGCTTCCACAGCTTAGAGAAGAGGACACATGCCCAGGGCTGAGGCGCTGCCCCTCACCCATTGCCAGGATGTATGCCTAGAACTCAATAAGCCCTTCAGTGGAGCTTCAGACCTTTAAATGGGACCCAGAGAAGGTGTGGCACTTTCCGAAGTCATAGATTCCCACTATTGAGCAGTGGAGTGGGCCTGTGTATATATGAATAGACCACATTGAAGGGGCACAATGCTCTCCTGTGTTGGTGCTTCTGCTCCAGAGTGGGAACATGGAAAAGCACAGAAGACAGGAAGGGACTGATGGTCCCCCAGTCTCCCAGAAGAAATGTACAGTGTGGGTGCAGTGACCTTTCTGTCTAAGCTGCTCCAACCAGGGGCATTTACCTGTCCACCCATTCATGTCATAAACTGCCCTCACTGTGCAGAGGTGGGTGCAGAATCCACATCCTGCTCTCCAGGAGCCCCAAGTGCCTGGGGTGGGGGTTACTGCCGCCAGCCTGTTCCACCCCTTTCTGGCAGCCTCTCCCTTCTCCTTTACCCTAATCCTGGCTGTTTTTCCAGACTCAGCTCAAATAGTGCCTCCTCCTTAAATCCTTCCTTGCCCCCAGCCTGAGGTGCTTTTTCCCTCTGAAACAGTCAAGCAGTTACTGTCTGTTTGGTTCACTTTGCCGTGACATACAGCAGCCTGGACTTTTCCATCATCTTAAACTGATGTAATGTCAAGTCACTTTATTTCCTCATGTTCCTGGCCTGTCTGCCTTTTTCACGGTTTTTACTTTGCCTTTTATATATAAGCTCTTTGGGGCAGGAAACATGTTTGAACATAGATTTTTAAGGCATGTTCATGGCACCTAGGATGGTGCTTTGCTCAAGTAGGACACAGGGGTGTGCAGAAGGGATACCTGGCCCGGGCAGATGGAGGTCAGGGAAGGCCACTGAAAGACTTCAAGGACAAGGGAATTATAATTTATGATCTCTCTTTGGAATGGGTAGGGTTGTACTGGTGAAAGATGAAACCTAAGAGGTAACAAAAGGTTGACATTGTCAGAGAGGTGCTGGGCACTGTCAATGTACATAGATGGGAATTTGATCCCGCGGTCACCTCAGCCCTTCGAAGTTCGGACTTTCAGTTACTCTCAGTTTTCTGAATGAGGGAACCGGCTCAGTGGCAGGAGGGGCCCGTGTGTAGTGAGACTTTGATCACCCGCCTCTTCTGCTTCATCTATAAGTTGATAAGCCACACATGGAAACTCTAGTCTCCAGTTTTGTTCCAATTCTGTTATCTTGGTGAACCTATGCTTGTCCTTACCTGTCATTGTCATGGGGCTACCAGACCCAGGGCTGAAATTAGTACGTTGTTTGGCTATGTGAGCTGGGGTCTGCCTCTCCCTGTGCTATTAATTCATGAACATCAGCTGTACCAAAATTTATTTTTCAGTGAAAAAAATGTAGTTCTAGTCCTCATGGAGCCCTGCAGCCCACAGTTATCCCTGGCTCCTGGCTTTCTTTTTCTTTGATAGCTCACATCTTTTCTCCTCTGTGGGTTCAGGAGGAATTGGGGTGCTGGTAGGTTTCAGCCCCAGCTCAGCTGCAGGTCCCAAGCTTCCTTTTCGAAAATCAAGCTTTGGGTTACCCCAGAGGAGGGGACTGAATGTGCCCCCAGGAGAGACTGCAGCCTGAGCCCCATCGGAATGAGCCCTGGCCCTGCTGCCTCCCAGTGTGGTCCTGGGCAAGTCACTTCTCTTTGCTGGCTGTCTCCCTACTTTTAAAATGGGCATGAGGACTCTATGAAGTGTCCAGTGTGGCAAAGGAAATGGGTAGAGCGCTCAGAAACCCAAACCCAAGGAGCTTTGCTGTCCTTTCTGCACTCCCTGCTCCTAGCTGCGGGAAGAGGAAGCAGGAAGCCCAGGTTCCAGTTTCAGTCCCTCACCTTGCAGCTCCAACCTGTTTCCCTCAGATTTTCTCTGCGGAGGAAGGAAGAAAACTAGTGTGGTTTAAGATGACTTTGGGAGGTGGAGGGTGCCAGGAGCGGGAAACTCAGTGGAGGGCAGGGGTAGAGAAAACCCTGGAAGGAACCCCTTAGGTGTAAGCAAGGGTGGGTACCGTCTTGTAGGTTACACGCCCCCCTGACTCTGCTTCTATGGGTCTCTGCACACAGCATTGCAAACGGGCAGGGGTGGGTCTGGTGTACAGCATTATTTGCCTGCTCTGTATGCGTGCGGAGGGGTGGAGGCAGGGGGTGAGCACAGGACTGTGTGCTGGTCTCTGCAAGTCTTGACCTCCAGCTCCAGGTTGCTGTAAAAGGAAGAATATGCTGCTTTTGAAGAGCAAGTTAGAAGCAAAAGATTTCAGACAGGAGGCAGGAAATCTGGGTTCCTTCCTATGGCTTTAAACAAAGCCTTCCTCTTCTTGGAACTTCAGTTTACCCTGTTATGTCAGAGCGTCTAAGCCTCTCTATGTAGTTATATGTAGTGAATTCTCAAAGGATCCTCCCTTCTGACTATGGTATCTTATGACCTCCTCTAACCAGAATCCTTTTAGCTGAAGATCCTATTTTCCTTTGTCTGGTTCCTTACTTTGAGGAAAAGAACACAACTCCAAAGCCTAGGGGTCTTAGCATCAGTTACCTCAGTGAAGATCTGAGGGCTGCTTAGTGTGTGACCTGCTATATCAGATTGGGACTAGACTGAGTCACAACCCACCAAGAAATACATATGTACTCCCCCCAACATCCGGTAATCTCTTTGTGAGTCACATTTAATCCAGGTGAATGATAAAGGGGAGGGAAAGCCTGGGGCACGTGAGTCACTCTTACCCTCCTTAGGAAAGACCAGCCTGTCCACCATGCTGCTGCAGAGACAGAAGGAAAAGGGAGAATTTTAGTGGTCCCAGTTGCTAAATGGGGCCAGGGTGTTCCAACCCAGAGGAAGACTAACTTCCCTCTCCCACTTCATCTTCTGGGACAAGAAACGGGAGAATAATTTTTCTCGTTTGCATGTGGCCCAGAGAGGTAGAGCAACTTGTCAGGGGTCACACACACTTGGGGATGGAGATATGGTCTAGGCATCCTGGCTCTGGGCAAGCCTCTTGGCCCAGACTTTGCTGGGACCAAGGGTTGGAGTGCGGAGGAACAAAGGAGCAAAGAGACCTGAGTCCAGCAGGATCAACGATAGGGGTAGCGGGTGGCAGCAAGAAAACTCACCTTTGCTCAAACCTGAATCTCCTCTGTTGCCCCAAGTGGACATTCTCCCACAGCAGGACCCAACTCTCCTCTGTTCTCCCAGACTAGAAGCCATCGCAGGACAGACTGAGGTTTCCTAAAAACTGGCCAAGATTGGCCCCTAACTGAAGAGGTAAGGAACATTGAAATCCAGCCCCTGTTCTGTTTGATGACCAATGATTTGAAAGAAAAATTAATGAAATATGGCATCCTGGCCATTCCTTATTGTCCCTCCATAACATTCTCCCTATCTCCCAACTAACGGGGTTTTCCTGGAACCTAGTTCACACTGACCTCAGGTCTAAGCCCCTCAGGAAGTTATTTTTGAAATCTGACAGCAGAATTCTCCAGCTGCAGCCTGTCCCCTCCCCCTGGAGCCTTCTCCTGGGACTCCCTTCCTTTAGGGCAGGCAGTTGGTGGCAGCCCTGTAATTATCACACAGACTAGGTTGGAATGAGGGGAACTATACTGGGGATCACCCCACCATCCCATGGCCTATCTGGAATGCCAGATGCAGAACCTTCCACCACCACCTGTCCTCCAACCCCTTCAGGCTACAGGCCTCTAAGAGTTGCCTTGGGCCCTGCCTCAGGGTCAGCTTCCTAGCTGCCCAGCTTTGCTTGGCTCCAACTTCAGCTTCTCGCCCTGTCCACTCTGCTTCCTAAATCCCCAGTTCAAACCCTCCTCCCTCCCTGCAGCCGTTGCCCTGCATCTGGCCTCTTGCCTTCCTCCATGGCCTCCTTCCTGCCTCCAGGCCTCATTTTCTTCCGTTCTAATCCATCCTCCACTCAGCAGCTGAAGGAATCCTAAATGGCAAATAGAGAGCATATCACCCCACTGCTTAAAATCCTCAGGTGTCCCATTAGCCACTGTTCTTAACAGAGGAATATTTGTCAAATATAATCTTGTTCAGCACCCTGATGTAAAGTGGTTAAAATACTGTGGTTGAAGCAGGAGGTGGGGCCAGAGTTGTGCCTCCTTGACTTCCCTCTCCCCATCTCTAGCTGCAACATCCCTGTGAGAGCTTCCTCAGAGCCTGGGGCTGAAAGAAGCACAGATTGAATATCTCTGGCCCTCTGGATAAGGTCCAAGCCTTTAGGATAGAGTTCAAGACCTTTCCTATGCTACCCATGTCCCTCCCCAGGCCCCACTGTGATTTCTCTCATTATGAACCAAGTCAGTTGCCACCGCTACCAGGGCTGGGCCCAGCAGCCTCTCGCCTGGAAAACATTCCACAAGATTCCCAGCCAAATGTTTCCTCTACCAGGAAACTCTGATTGCCTCAGTCCAGAGAAAGCTCCTGTTTCCTTCACAGTTGAGTGGCCAGGCAAACACTGGAGCCTGGTTTAGTCCTTCCAGGAAGCCCATGAGCTTTCTTTCCCTTCTCAACCTCTGATCTGACCACTCATCTTCTGAGGCAACCTCCCCTGGTTCCAGGAGATTTTTTCCAGTGACAAGAAATCAGAAATTCCAAGGATTCTAGGAATCTGTCCCTGAGGTGTGAACCAAAACACTGCAGACATCCTAGGCCTATCTGCAGTGATGTTCTGGTATGTGCCAGCTCCCAGTCATTAACTCCCCTCCCCCGAGATCCAAGTGCCCTACCAGTTCATCTCCAGACTTCTCAACAGACCCCCATCTCCTGCCTCTGGCTTTTATAAACACCGGCCCGGACTCAGAGCCAGGCCCAGACATGGACACACAGAGTTATGCACATAGGCCTCCTTGGACACACACATACATGCAGGGTACTCACAGACATACAAATGCACATGTGGGCCACACAGTCACCACATTAACACACAGACCTCCATAGACGCACACACACAGTCAAGAATGCACGTGGATTTTTACACATGAGGAAATGTGACTGATGCAGGAGGCAGCTTTTGGAATGGACCTTTCTTCAATGTTGACTGTATAATACAGTTTTTAAAGCCTGAAACAACCACGCTCTTGTTTTATTCTTACAGAGGCAGGATGGGGAGGTGAGGGGTGTGACCGTACCTGAAACCCCCAAATGATTGATAAAGAAATGGAGGTTCTGAGGTGGGGTGGGAAGAGAGCGGTCTAGGTCACCTGCCTTGTAAACAAGACAGGCTGGGAGCCAAGACTGTAAGTCTGTAAGGGGGCTCCATGGCCATCAGTCTATCCCCTGTGTCTCTGGGGCTGTCCTCAGCAAGGGGTCCAGGCCTCTGTCAGCCCTCTGCCTCCTCACCAGGACCCTCCATTGTCTTCAAAGTGTTCTGTATTCAATGAGACTGGGCTCAAAGACAGACTTTTTCAAGGTCTAACTGTCCATCCTGCTGGAGGTACCTGAGGTGACAGTTGGTACCCACGGGCTCTCTGCCACTTTGTCTGTCTGGAGACAGGAGGTGACTGTGTTGGCGCAGTAGGAGGAGCTGCTTGACTGCCCCCCAGTCTGAGGACGCTCATATAAGGGTGATTCATCTCTGCTCTCCACTCCCCGTTCCAGTCCAGAGCCAGCCCCCAACTCAAGGCCTAGAAGGAGGAATAGTGACCAGCAGTGGCCCAAGAGTGGGATATACCCTATGAGGGAGTTTGAGCCTGGAGGGACTCACTGAGTTTCCTTGCCCTGGCTTCCTGATCCTCCTGTCCCTCTCGGTCCTCAGCGCTTCTCGCCATCCCCATGGGTTTGAAGCCCACTCAGTGGGCTGAGTGAGACCTTAGCAGGTGACTTCTCGCCACACTTCCGTTTTATCATCTGTGAAAGGGGGAAAAATACACCCACTCCGGAGGGTTGTTTTGCAATGGGAGGAAGTACTTCCTAAACTTGAAAATATCTGAATGTCTCCTGATCTGCCTGTCCTCCAACCAGTTCCAGCACTCCCGAGGAGGCGAGGGGCATTGGGGAGAGTGCGGCAGCATGGCTTCTTTCCTTGCTGACAGCAAGGTCCATGGAGCCTCTGCTGGTTCAGGCTACTCGCATTCAGGCAAAAAGAGTTTGGGGGGCAGGAAATGAAGGGCATGGCACCCACACCTCTTACAAGGCCCCAGCCAGCCCCTCTGGTCCCACAGGCTGGGACTTGCACCCTCAGCCCTTCCCTTGCCTGGGAACCCACTCCCCCAGCTCTGACCTCAAAGAATCGCAGCCTCCCACAGGGTGGATTGGCAGTCAAGGCCCCTTCCTGGGCTTCGCCCTCCGCCCAGGTGAGACACAGACCTTGCTCAAACTGCCCCAGGAGGAGGTGGGGCCTCCTCATTGCCTCCTCCTGGAGCTCCTAGGCCAGCTGGCTTCCAGCCTATACTCAGCCCTGGTTTTCCTTCTCAAAGCAGAAGTGGGGCCCCAGAGGGCTCTGGGTAAGCCATGAGATCCAGAGTTAGAGCTTCACCAAGCTCAGTCTCTCCTCTGTAAGACTCAGTCTCCCTTCAGTCACCATACCTCCTGTGGCTTTCTGCCCCATGGGTTGCCATTCACATTGGTACACTGAGTATGATGTCCCCAAAGCAGAGTTGTGACCCCAAACTCAGGCCTGCTTGGCGCTTGAATAAGATAGGAAAGGAGAGAGGAGGAGGAAGCATTTTTTAAATTTATTTTTGGTTGTTTCCCTGGTCCCAGGTTGCAAACCCAGGTCCCTGGGTTTTACATGGTCTATAATCCAGCCTCCAGCTTAGTGTCTGAGCCACCAGGATTCACCAGCTTGGCACTTTTGAGCAACCACATTCAGGGGCTGACTCCTCTTAATCTCAGATGACTTAAGGAGGGCTGACAGTAATAAGGGACCCTTAGATGGCACTGCACCCTTCCCCCTCCTCCAGGCAAAATCATCTCAGTCCCCCATGCCTTCTTATCCCCAACTGTAACCCCTTCCCATGTGCAGGTGTATCCACCCCTGAACAGTATATACACTAGTTATACATAGGAATGAGTTTGGTGGGAGTATATGGGGTCACAGTCCTGATTTGGGGTCAGGAGGATTAAGATCCAGCCTTGGGCATGCCCTGGTAGAGCAGCGGTTAGGTCCATCGCTTCTGAAGGAGCAGTTAACCTACCCCTGGATTAGACTCCCAGGTCTGGGGGTAAGACAACCAGTGTGAATAACTAAAATGGAAATAAAACAAACTGCTTCTTCTTCCTCTCTCTTCCTCCCTTTCCAGGGGGTCACAGAGATTGTCTATGGTGACCCACAACCCCAGGATTATAAGCAGGCAGTCTGTATGTGTAGACATGTGTCAGTACATATAGGTACATATGTGTAAAAAAATGCTGCTTAATGTGAACGAGATACACAAATCCATGGCTGTATGTGTGACCTGCTCCCGCCTGGTGCAGCACAAGTGAACATCTATGTGAGCTGGCCTTGAATATGCCTGCTGGTGGCAGACCTGCCTCTTGTGCCCACGCAAGGCTCTCCTGCTGGCAGGCCCAGGATGAGGCAGGATGAGAATGGGGTGCTGTGGACTGTAGGTTTCTACTTTCCTGTATTGAGAAGACCCTTAATAGTTCCTGCCTTGTGCTACTTTTGAGTCCCTCCCCCACCGAAGGCAGGGAAGGCTTGAGAAACACATTAGGGGACAGAGAGAAAAGAGGGAGCACGCTGGGGGTGGCAGTCCCCTATTTCCACAATCTGGGTTTGATGATTAGGATTTTGGCGTTCTGTCTTGAGTCACAGGCTGGCACTAGGTGATGACTCCCTGATTCACAATGGGGCCTCCCAGCCTGTGGGGGCCGGGGGAGGGCTTCTCTCTGGACCAAGGGCCATGAGAGACCTAGTGTATCAGTTCCATATGTGTGTGAGCCTGTGACCAGGCTTTCATGTGATAGGATCCCATGAACATATGAGCAGAGCTCACTGTCAATAAACACGTGTGGGCTGCCAATCTCAGGGGGTGTGTGCAGGTGCACATATGTTATACATATGCACGGTGTGAATCTATCCTATGTGTATTGCTAAATCCAATCTCTGAGGGCATTAGTCACCTCTGTACTCTCCTTTCTTTTTTTTTGTATCTTTCTTTCCTTCTTTCTTTTTTTAAAGGAAAGGTGCAGGTAGGAAAGAGGGTAGGCAGGCAGGCAGGCAGAGAGAGGAGGAACAATCACTTTATTTTTATTTCCATTTTTAGTTTTCCACACTGGTTGGCTACCCCTTCACTCCACAACTCCTTCCTGTCCCCCTGGCCTGGGACTTGAACCCTGGGGTATGTGGCTTGAATCCTTTGAAGGCGATTACTTGATTAACCGCTGCTCTGCCAGGGTGATTTTTTTTTTTTTTTTAAGAGAAAGGAAGCAGTTAGGAGTGAAGGCAAGTACACAGGCAAGCAGGAAGGAAGAGAGGAAGAAACATTTATTTGTTTATTTAGTTGTTCTTTTTGGTTGTTCCCACACACACTCTCTCTCTCACACACACACACACACACACTACCAACCCTGGGTTTCAAACCTGGGTCCTTAGGCTTTACATGTATTATACCACAGCTGCAGACTTAATACCTGAACCACCAGGGCATGCCTGGAACCCTCCTTTCTAACTGTTATTCCTTGAGGGACAAATTACCAGGCCTTTGGCCCATCTGTATTAAATTCCTCTGGAAAATGTGATTTCTTCAGTCTCTCCTGATGATGCTGCCATAGAGGCTTGGGGTGAGGAGCTGTTTTCTCCCAGTCCTGTGGGAGTAGGACCTTCGTTTCCCAATTATTAAATGCAGCATAGGGAGCAGGATGGCTCCATGTCTCCCCTAAGATGAGACCAACAACATCACAGTTTAACCAGCTTAATCTCTTAAAGGTACGGACTGTCCCCTGGTTGGTGATGGGTCAAGTGGGAGAGGAGAGGGTTAAAAACAGTTGGGGCTCACCAGGCTGGCAGTGTGTACCAGATAGCATGTCAGGACAACTCCAGCTCAGCTGCTGGAGTCACGTGCAAAACATACACAAGTACGCATGTGACAAGCTTGGTTAAACCAGCCATGTTCCACAGACATGTACACGACCACAAGGCCTGCCCAGCAAATGTGATGTGGCACACAGGACAGAGACCACATGTGGACTCAGGCCGGGACAGAGCTAGTTGGGACTTGGAACGTGTGACCTGTACTCACAGTGCCAGGAGCTGTGAACTCTGGCTGGAACTTAGCACCTGTGCTCTGTGAGTTCATCTGGTCTGGACTATTTAGGGTCTCTTCTCACTGGGGGCCCACGGCCTCCTGCCTCCAGCCCCTGGTTGAGGGACATTCTGGGTCCAGCCATCCTGCAGAGCTGGGTGGCACCGGTACCTCTCCTTTCTGACAGTCTCCCCTCACCTCCGCCATGGTGGGGAGGACCCCAGAACACACCACAAACGGTCAAGGAGGCCTCTTCGGCAGCTCGGTTCTCCCTAGCCGCGGTCCTGCACATGCCTGTGCCCTCCGTGCCACTGGCTGTCAGAACTGACAAACCCCTCTCAGGCCCCATGACATCCTTCCCCTAAAGTTCCTCACACCCCTTGTGCCCTGCTGTCCTCATCAGCGCCCTCACCCCGCAGCGTCCCCACCAGCCTCTCAGACCAGGATAGAGGGTGGCCGCCCACTCCTCCCGCCCCAAGCGGAGCTACGCAGGCGGGGCCGCGGGCGGGCGGGGCGCCTGCCTCCCGCTCGCCTATAAAGTGCTCCGCCCGCGGCTCGGGCCACCGCTGCTGCGCCCGCGCCCTCCCGCCTCACTAGGCTACCCTCGCCAGACCTCGCCTCCTCGCTGCCGCCTTGCCCCCACCATGGGTCGACAGAAGGAGCTGGTGTCCCGCTGCGGGGAGATGCTCCATATCCGCTACAGGCTGCTTCGCCAGGCTCTGGCTGAGTGCCTGGGGACCCTGATCCTCGTGGTGAGTGGGGCCTGGGGGGGGGGACACTGAGATGCCCTTCTCTCTCCATCCCCTACACTCCCCAATCCCTCTGTTCACCAGAATGGATAAGACCCCTCTCCCAGCTCTAAGCCCTCAGGCCTGACTCTTTGCAAAGTGATCTTTCTTCCCTCATAGCTCTAAATTCTATCAATGACAGCTCACTCTTGCCAAAATGACAGCTGTTATTCCCCAGTGTTATCGCTGACCCTTTAGCTTTCTACCAGCCGGTGGACCCAGCCATCTGGAACCTGCAGCCCTTCCTCCTGGCTCCACAGCTTCCCAGGTTCCCAGACAGGAGGCATTCAGGACCGAGGCAAATGGGTCCCCAATGGGTTATTTGGGTCCTGGATGCTTGGCCTCTAATGAATAATTAATCCTTAGAAAGTCCAAAAGTTCCTGTGACGTGAGGCCAATTTGCCTTATGTGGCAGAGGGCAGAGAACATACAGAGTACAAACCACAGTGAGAAGGATCCTGAAGATAGCCAGCTGCGGGAGGCCCCCCAACCACAGAGACAAATAAAACTGCTCCCCGACCCTGTCAGTTACCACCGACAGTGCTGTCAGCTTTGGGGCAGAAGCGCTCTGGTTCCTGGGCCTCTCAGTTACTGTGGGTTCTCTGAGTGGGACACTTCCCCACCTAGGACACTGCCCTAGGCCCAGGTACTCCCTGGTTACGCCCGGGTTTTGTTTCTGAGTTGTTCTTGGGTGTCTCTGTTTGCACTCCGGGTCACCAGTTATGGTCTCCGTTTCCTGTCCCAGTTAGTTTCTGATTTTCAGTTGTTTATGTGGTTGCACCTGTTTTCCCCTGGGTTGCTTCTGGGCTTAGTTAATGCATTGCAGTAAGTGGGTTACTATGTCCTGCCCCAGTCCCTACCCTTAGGGGTCTCCCAGGGCAGGCTGGTAGTGCAGACTAGCCCTCCACCTGAGGACTAGGAAGCTTAATGAGGGGCAAGTAGGGTGGGAGTGTCCCATCTTGAATGGGTGGTGGTGGTAGTGGTGGTGGGTGGGGGAGCTGGCTCCCTGGGCACAGGCTGAAACACAGGGGGCTTCCAGGAGCAAGAAGGAGGGCACCAGGTGGGCACTTTATCTCCAGTCCCTCAGAAGACTAGTGCGCCTGCCAATCATCCCATGTCTTCTTTCCCCTGTGCCAAGAAAGGATTAGAGAGAGGTAATCACCACCCTCCTGTCTCAGAGCCTTGTGCCCCCACTCCCTCGCTGATTCCTGGTGCAGTCCCCTGTTTGAGAGCAGTGAGGATAGGTGCTGGGTCTCTACATTGGCAGAGGCGCCTCCCCACACCCTCCCAAGTCTCAGTTCTCTTCCCCCTCTATCAGCCCCAGGCTTGGTTGGCTTCTCCCAGAACACAAAAGAAGGGTATTCCTTCATGGAGAAGTCTTTCAGGTGGGTGTGTAGCTTTGGGTGTCAGTGAAAAGAGGAATCTCAAGGCCTTCCTCAGGAGGAGGGGCCAAGCCTGGCAGACCCCAGATAGTGGGTGAGGGCTTCCCGCATACCTCTGCAGTGGTGGCCGAATCACAGCTGGCTTTGGGGCAAGGCAAGCCCATGCTCTGAGGTAGCTGGTAAGGTAGGGGGTGGGGAGAAGGAGGAGAGAGGAAGAGGAAGATTAGCCCCAAGGTGGTAAAACGGCTCTGACAGCTTCTTCCTTCAAGGCCTCCTGGGATGGAGCCAGGATTAGGCCTCAGGCAGGCAAAGAGCTGAGACCAGGATCTGCCCAGCTTGGCAGGGTGCCCCAGACTTGCACATGCCTGTCCCTTTCACCCCCTCAACCTCACAATCTCTGATCTTTGCTGTCACCTGCCTTCACACCTTTGCCCTACATTACTGCCCCTGGCTTCTTCATTATCTCGGTTTTTCTGAGGGATAAAATCAAAATGCTTAACAACCCAGTAGACAGGACACTGACCCATCAGAATGAACAAGAGCCCTTAGCATGGGTCTTGGAAACTGCCAGCTGGGTAGGCAGAAACCTTCAGGTACTGGGAGGTAGGAGAGGAAAACTGGGACAGGAACTAGAGCAGTTTGGGGGAGCTTTCGGGGGCAGGGTTAGGGCAACAGCTCTTTATAGCTGGTACAGAATCATTTTTACAATTTTTTTTTAATAGAGAGGAAGAAAGGTAGAAGAGGAAGAAGCATTTTTATTTATTGTTTTTAATTTTGCTTTTTCCCCTTGGCCCCTGGTCACGAATCCACATGGTCCATACCCCAACCTTTTCAGCAGCCTGAGCCACAAGGGCATGCCCAGCATTTTTTTTAAGTATGTTCTATTGTAGTCATTATTCTACACATTAGAGTAATTTCCTATGTATAGGTTCCCCATTTCTTAGATATATGTCGACACACCATGCCCTCCACCAAATCACCAAGTATTCTTCCCCATTATGCAGTGCATGCCCAGCATTTTTACATTTGAACAAAGGGCACCGACATATAGCACATTCTGATTTGTATGATATTGGGGACATTGAATCCCCCCATCCCTAGCCAAAAGCTTAGGACCAATCTCCCTACTGTGTCCCAGACAGAGACTAGTGAGAGAAGCCACTTAGAGTATTTTTATGATCTTCACATCTGAATGTGAACCCCTGAGGGTGGAGGGGTCAGTATGAGTGGAGAGAGGAGACTGGGGACAGGCACAGATCAAGGAGGGTCAGGGACTCTGACATTCCAGTTTCAGAAGTGGATTCATCCTAACTTATGACCTCTTCCTTATTTCTGTGTGATTCCCACCACACCTGCCCCACCCCCCGCCCACCCCATCCTTGTCCCTATCACACTGCCACCTGTGTGCTTCTTTGGGGCAAAGAGGGCAGCGATTACAGGTGGGGGATGAGTGAGAGCCTCCACACCTCTATGGGCCAGATCTGAAGCAGGAGAAACTGCTCAGGGAAAGTGTTTCCCTACTCCCATTCCTATTGCGATTCCAGAAAAATCAGTGAAGATGGTTCTAGCATCTTCTGGACTCCCAGTTGCAGATTCTGCTTCTAGTCCCTTTCACAGGGTCTTGTGATATTAGACCTGGGATACTGGGGATGGGAGGGCGTGCCCCCCCCCCCCCGCCCCGAGATGCACTTGCTGGTATTGGGGGTGGAGGGCAGACTCCAGGCAGGGCCTCCCACCCTCCAGGTGGAAGCAGCTGGAGGTTGCTGGCTTCACTCCTTCCCTCTGGAGTGAGAGTTGCTGGGCCTCACTCTCCCTGCCTTGTTCTGTTTCCTGGCACAGATGTTCGGCTGTGGCTCTGTGGCCCAGGTTGTGCTCAGCCGGGGCACCCACGGTGGCTTCCTCACCATCAACCTGGCCTTCGGCTTCGCTGTCACTCTGGCCGTCCTGGTCGCTGGCCAGATCTCCGGTAAGACCTTAAACCAGTCTTCATCCCTCACAGCATTGCCACAAGGTGTCTCACTGGGAACTGGGGATTATCTCAAAGGCAGTGCATAACCCTGGCCTTAACTGTGGGCTCTTGGAAGTGAAGAGTAGAGAAGGAACTTGATACTTAGAACCTTTGACTCGGAGTTGGAGATGATCAGAGTTGGCCTGTTTCATAGTTCAACCTGTCATCCTTAAAAGAAACCCTTCTCTGCACCCTTGTTCATCAGGGTCAGAGAGAGAAAATATGGGGGATGGGGTTCTGGCCTCTTCATCATGACACATTGGGGTTAATAGATTCCATTTCATCTGCCTAGGAGCCCACCTGAACCCTGCTGTGACCTTTGCCATGTGCTTCCTGGCACGCGAGCCCTGGATCAAGCTGCCTATCTACACTCTTGCTCAGACACTGGGGGCCTTCCTGGGTGCTGGGATCGTTTTTGGACTGTATTATGGTAAGCATCCCTGACCATGCCCTTCTCCATTAGCGCAGCCTCCTCGCCTTCTTGGGACCTGCTGGCACCAAGGCTTTCGGTGACAGACAGTTGGGCCTGCCCAGGCCCCAGGCTCATGACTCACTCATTTACTCACAGGCGCAAAGTTGGGGGCACCAGGGGAAGGAAATGGGTTGTGCAACAAGACAGTCTCAGGTCCTCCACCCCTCCACACAAGTGGTTATTCTGTCTCCAGAATAACACAGCAGTGATTATGCTCACCCGTGACCCCCGGGAGTGTAGGGAGGGCCCAATCTGAGAGGGGAGACTGGGCTTTGGTCTCTGCTCTCACCCACTAGGGTTCTAATCTTTCACCAGATGCAATCTGGGCCTTTGCCAACAATGAGCTTATTGTCTCGGGCCCCAATGGCACAGCTGGCATCTTCGCTACCTACCCCTCTGGACACTTGGACATGGTCAATGGCTTCTTCGACCAGGTATGAGCTGGGACTGTGTTAGGGGAACACAGGGAGGATGCCAGGTTGCCCTGAGTTGTTCATGGACTGACTTGGGAACAGGACTCCTTGTCTATAGAAAGTTTTCTTTTTTCTTCTCTTTTTGCATGGGGAAAAAATTGTATTGGGGTATAACTTTGCTTTACAAATTAATATCAGCCATATGTGCAGGTCACTCATATGTACAGGTTCCACATTCCTCAAATACCAAATACATGTCAACACACCCTGCCCACCATCAAATTACTGAGTTCCTCACCATTGTCCAGTGGGCCCTACCCCCCACACCTAGCCCCAACTCTTCCCACTGATAACCTCGGTTCTACTATCAACGTCCAAGGGTTAGTTTTGTTTAGTCTGTCCCTTTGCTTTGTCTCTTGATGTTCTACCTACGAGTGAGGTCATCTGTTATCTGACTTATTTCGCTTAACATAATGCCCACTAGTTCCACCCAAGGTTTCTCCATACGTGGGAGAACCTACATTAGAATGATAGTTGCAGATACTTATAAAACAAGCAGGTTCCTATTTACCCAGCTCTCCAGGATAATCCTTATGCTTGCAAATATTCTAGCACTACTACTCTAGAGAGCAGAACTCAGGAGACTAAGAACTAAAGGGAAACCGGAAGAAGGGAAGGAGGGACCAGCAGATAGGGAGGAAACTGCTCCTCACCCGTTCTCCCCACTCCCCAGTTCATTGGCACAGCTTCCCTCATTGTATGTGTGCTGGCCATTGTCGACCCCTACAACAACCCTGTCCCTCGCGGCCTGGAGGCCTTCACTGTGGGCCTGGTTGTCCTGGTCATCGGCACCTCCATGGGCTTCAACTCTGGCTATGCTGTCAACCCTGCTCGGGATTTCGGTCCCCGCCTCTTTACTGCCATTGCCGGCTGGGGCTCTGAAGTCTTCACGTGAGTACAGTCCCCAATCCAGTGTGCCCCAGCCTGCCTCCACTCTGTCCCATCCTGCCCACACCTGACCATCTGCATCTTCCCCCCAGGACTGGCCGCCACTGGTGGTGGGTGCCCATTGTCTCTCCACTCCTGGGTTCCATCGCGGGCGTCTTCGTGTACCAGCTCATGATCGGTTGCCACCTGGAGCCACCCCCACCCTCCACCGAGGAAGAGAATGTGAAGCTGGCCCATGTGAAGCACAAGGAGTAGATCTGAGTGGGCAGGGGTCACCCCTCCTGTCCCCTCCCTTGAGCATCCACTGACTTTGCAGGGGCTGCTCCCTAGAAGCCCCCATGATCCCTTCGCAGGCTAAGGAGCTCCTTTTCTACCCCAACTGGACTGGACGTCCTTCTTCAGGATTTTCCACTGGACCCTGACCAAATGGGACCTTAGGCCACTCCCCTTAAATTGCAGCAGGAAAGGGAGTCAATATATCCCTTTGTCTCCCAAAGGGAGAGAATGGGCAGCAAGTGTGTGTGTGTGCATGCGCATGTGTGTGCGTGCATGCAAGTTCATGGTTTCTCAGATACTTGAGACAAGGTACCAGGTAGATCTAGCTGTATATGTGTGTGGAGCCCAGAGGAAGGTGGAAGGTGATGTGTCCTTGAGTGAGGAAAGCCTGCTTCTTTCAGGGGTTCCTTGTGGAGGGTCCAGATGTTTGTTTCTGAGAGAGAGAGGGAGAGAGAGAGAGAGAGAGTGTGTGTGTGTGTGTGTGTGTGTGTGTGTGTGTGTGTGTGTGCGCGTGTGTGCGCATACACCCTTTTTTTTCTAAGCAGTGGACTTACAAGGGCTTTGGGGAAGGGAGGGTGGGAGGTAGGCATAGGTGGAGCCACAGCCCACATCTGAAACTCTGACCATTCCTAAAGGGAGCTGAGTGACAGGTTTCTGGTATAATGTAGGCATGAGGGGGCGGGTGAAGTCCAGGTCATAAGTTTCATGATGGCTCGGCTCTTTTTTTTTTTTTTTTGATATATGTAGAGCAGATGTTACAGACTGAGGGATGGGAGTTGAGAGACTCTGCTTTGAGTAGGGTCTTTAATCCTCCATTCAACACATGCACTCTCTTGCTTTTTATAAAAAAATAAAATAATATGCCTGAAACTGCCTATTGTCCAAATATTCGTCCATGTGCTCTGCTGTTTTTCCGAGGCCGGTTAAAGACCCTCAGTGTCTATTCACAAATACCCAGGATATCCAGCCAGCTGTCTAACCCGCTCAGGGTGCCCTAGGGTTAGTACTTTTGCTGTGCCCTGGAGCGGGACCCGTCACACAGCGAAGTCAGAATATCTTCATTTCAGCTTGAACTCAGTGATCCTACGCTTTCCTCTGGGCTTCATCCTCTTAAGAGCCCCCAGCACAATGAATGGCATCTTGCCCGTCCCTGTACTCACACATCTTCCCAGGGAGGCAGGCTTGAGCCTGGCATAGGGAAGAACTTTCCCAGGTGGAGCTGCCCAAAGAGGACTGCTACCCAAGAAATAGTCAGCCCTCTTGCTGGAGGAGACCAAGCAGACTGGAAACGGCATTGTCTTCTATAGCTTGCAGCTGCTGAGCCCCAACACTTCTTCTAGAACTTGACCATGGCCCCCTTAGCAGCCTCCCTGCCTCAGGGCCTTTCAGTGCTTACAGCACCCAGAGGGACCTTTCAGAAACCCCTGCTGAGAGTGGGGTCTTTCCATGGTTCTCCTTGCCATCCAGAGACAGTCCCAAATCCTCCACCTTGCATTCAGGTCCTCACACCCTGATTCTCTCCATACCTATCCCCTCACAATGCTCCATTCACCCCAGACCACTGTGTGCTCCTGTGATTTCCTACCTTCAAAGCTTTGCTCCAAAGTGCTCACTCCCAGCTTTGCTTATTAAATTCCTCTGGATCTGCTCTGCCTTCTCCTCCAGGAAGTCATCCCTGCTCTTCCCCACTCTTCCACCATCTTCTCCAGTGGTAACTCATCCCAGAGACCACAGCTACCTTCATTCCTGTCTCCCCTCTGCTTCAGTTCTTCAGTCAAGACACCTCTGTGTCCAGCAAGGTTGGACTGACTGACTCTGGCACCCCAATGGCCTAAAGAGGCAAGGGGCAGACACACCTGAGCTCTGGAAACTCCGTCAACACATCACAAGCTTATTCTCACCTTCTCCTGCCTTCCCAGAGCCTCCTCAAGTTTCACTGGGTCTGAAAGGGAAGGTGCTCCCAGCCAGGCCTCCTGCAGAGTTAACCCCAAAGGCGCTTGAGGATCGCTGGGTCCTGCAGGAGAACCATGGTTTTTAGAGGCTAATTTGGCTTTTGCTCCCCAACCACTCCACACATGAGGAGACTGGGACCCGGAGAGAGTGGCAGGGAAATGTAGGGTCACACAATGGGAACTCTGGGGAGGTGGGGGTGTGAGAAGCAGGTCCATCTCAGGTGTTCACCTCTTCCTCTTCCCCAGCTCCCAAAAGGTGTGTCTGGAATGTTGAAGGGACCTGAGCCAGAGGGAGTGTTCCCTTCCCAGCCCCTGGGGAAGGAAGGGCAAAGCTTGGGAGGGGAATGTGGCTGCCAAGTTTCTCTTTAACCACATCAGTCCCACCTTCAGATCCCATCCTGTTGTCCTTCCCAGGAGGCCACACGTTCTGTCATCCTTTCCTCTCAAATCCTGCATATGACCTTGACCAGTCAGCCCAGGAGGGACTGGAAGACCCTCAGTACAGTGGTTAACAAGTAGTCAGATTTCAATTCCAGGCCCAGCTTGGTCTCTCTCTAGCCTTATGACTTGGCACGGTCAATGTCTTTTCCCGAAATTGTTTCCTCATTTGTGATTTGGGGCATAGTGAGAGGAGGAGATAATTGAAGATACTTCATGAAGAGACCTTAGCACAGTGACCCATGGATGGTAAACAATAAATATCATCTCATGGGTGATTTTTCCTGCAGAACTGGGGAGCGGGGACCGGTGGAGAAGAGATGCTGAAGGCTCTTTTTAAAGGTCAATGAATTCAACACCCTCTCCGTCTTACATTCCTTCCACAGATTCTGAATTTCCTGAGAATGCAGGGAGTGGGGGTGATGGTTTCTGTGCTTTGACTTGATTAGTCTTTTGGGAGGAATAGGTGTAGAGGGCAGAAGAACATGCAGCCAAGACAACAAGGTGGATGGAACGGGTAGGGGAAGGTCAGTGGGTCAAGGGCAGGGACTAGTAGGGACACGGCCGAGTAGCAACTAGCTGTGTGACCCTCCAGAGGCAGGAAGGATGCTCCCCTCATCCTCACTCACTTTTAGACTCTGCCTCCTATCAGTAGACCTCCTTTAGGAAAGTGTCTTCTCTTCCATTCCATCTACTTTACTTTTCAGGGTGGATTTGGACAGAGAATTGCTGCATGGGAGGGTCACTAGATCCCACAGGAGGAGAGCAGCTTCATCTCCATCCCTTCTTCCCGAGGTCTTTCTCCAGCCTGCTTTGGAGGGGCCCTGTTTCTGTAAAGTTGTGACTTGTTTGGATTGAGATCAGCCTCCTTGAAACCTGAGCTTGGTTCCTGTTTCCTTGTGTGCCTTCCTCCATGTGTGTGCATGTCAGGTGTGCATTTCTCAGTGTTCCTGGGTGTGACTGTCTCTCTCTGTACATCTGGTTATGTCTCTCTGTAGGTTTGTGCCTTTGGTCGGTCACATTTCTGTCTCTGCCTGAGTCTTTGGGCCTGAGCTTTTCTTTGTATACTTCTTTCTACATCTTGTGTCCCTCAGAGCCCACCTCTGCTGTGCCTAGGAGTGATCATCCTGCCAACAAAGTCAGGTTTGACTTCTCCTAGGGCACACCTACTCCTTAATTCTTGGTAATGAGCTCCCTCTTCTCCCTAACTCTTTCTCTTGATTTTGTTTGTCTGAAAACGGGGTGGAGTTCCCCCAGGCTTGGGGAAATAAGGGTGAGGTAGTGTTGGGTGGGGCGGGAAGGGGAGAAGCAGGGACTACTCCACACGATACAAGACCCCTGAGGGCAGAGATGGTCCTGAAGGAGTTTGTGAAGGCACTGGCCAGCAGCCACCCTGCCTCTCCTCACTGGGAGAAGCCTGACCTGGGGTGGGGTCCCCAAGTTGTCAGCCAGGATATGCTGGCAGTGCAAAGGGAGTGGAGACTGAGGCACTGGATCATCAGGGAGATTGGCCGCAGCTTGCCATAGAACCCCTGGGTTCTGAGGGTGCAGAGGAATGGGTGTGTCTGCCTACCTGGCTGGGAGAGATTGGAGAGGGGAGAGAGGACTCTGGGAGCCCCGATAATCATCTGGACATAGTCCACTGCTTGTCTCCATGGATCTACCCTCTATTGCCCAGGAGGCACCTGAAACACGCTGCCCACAACCCTCATTCTTTGCTTTTTCGCTCAGGGTCACTGCCAGAGCCTGCCAGAAAACAGGCTGAGGGGAATGGCAGGCTGCAGACCCAGTCTGAGGAAGTTCCTTCCTGGTGAGGTAACCTTTAGCTGGGGATCCCCATTTCATGACAAGAGTAGAAAGGGAAGAGTGACTCCTGGCCTGTGGACAAAGTCTTCCCTTTATTGTAATAAGGTAGATAGCTTGAGGCACCTTTGGCCCTTGGAGGTGCCTGTGTGCCTGCAAACACGTGAGGGTATGTCTGTTGTGACTGGTGAAGGATAGGAGTTGCATGCTCACACAAACAAATTTACACCCCCTCTCACTCACGCACTGACATACCCATGTGCTCTCACTCACTCCAGTCATCTCACCTCGATTCACGCATGTACGCTTCACACTCTGAAGCCAAAACTTACTCATTTATAAATTCAGATGCTCAGACACATATAGATACACTGTGCACTCCTGCACTTCCACATTCACAGCCCTACCCTCCCTGTTCTTACACTCGTACGGTCATGCTCACTGAAGTACACATCACCACTCTCACACTACTCACACTCAAATACACACCCCACTCCTGCTTGTGTGGGCCAGAATTCACACATCCGTGCAATGAATATGGCAGGTTGCAGATATGTATATGTGACTACAGGGATAGAGGACAGAGGGGTGTGCGTGTGTGTGTGTGTGTGTGTGTGTGTGTGTGTGTGTGTGTGTGTTACTTCAAATAAATCATGGGGTTAGAATGTGGGGCTTGGAAAACTTTAGGTTTTGAGGTCACAACTCAGATTTTTAGAACAAGTGATCAGGAAGCAGGAAGTTTAAAGAATGTGACCGAGAGTCCCACAGCTTGGGCAGGAGACACTAGTTGTTGAAAAGTACTTAAGAGAAGACTAGCAGGATTGACTAAAATATCCCCTCTCCCTCTTTTTATAAAGGAACGGTGCAGGCAGGAATGAAGGCCAGCACAGACAGGCAGGAAAAGAGGAGGAGGAAAGAAGCATTTTATTTTATTTTTATTTAGTTGTTCACAATGGTTGTCCCCTCCTACCCTGGGATATGAACCAGGTCCTTGGGATGTACATGGACTGTGCCTTGTTGGAGGTGTGGACCAAACCACTACTCCACCTGGGGCTGCCTTTTGTTAATTTTAATTTTTTTGAGGAAGGAAATAGACAGGAACGAAGGCAAGTAGGCAGGCAGGCAGATAAGAAGAGAGAGGCGTAAGAAGCATTTATTTATTTAGTTGTTCGTTTTGATTGTTTCCCCAGGCTCCCGCTTATTGAACCTAGTCATTGGGTTTTATTGGACTACATTGGAGCCACAGATTTAAGGCCTGAGCCACCAGGGTGCGCCAAAAACTCCCCATTTTTAACTGCTTGAATCTCAAGCAGTTTAGAATCCTAGGCAACCAGAGTCAGGGCCACTGTAATCTCTGAAATCAATGGGCCTCACCCTCACTGAGGAGCAGGAGGCTAATCTCAATACAGGTGACTTCCATGAAGTTACTGGAGAAGGCAGTGACCAGTCTAGGCTTGGGTCCCCAGTCTCAGGGTACAGAGTTTAAGTCCAAGGACATATGACCACAGAGGCCCAGTGGCCTGGGAATAAACAGAAAGTGACTAAACTCTGAACTGTCCCAGGGATTTAGAGCCCTAGCCAGTAAAGAGGGGATTTGTAAGGCTCCCTGGAGGTATGCTGGATCAAAGGACACTAGCATACATCCTGGAAATGTCTTATATGTAGAGCAGTACCTTTGATCTTTCTGCCAGAGGACTTGAGTTTCATTCATTTGTTTATTATTTCATCAAATATTGATTAGGATCTTTTTTAAATGCCAGACTGTGGTAGGTACTAGGAATACTATGAGCAAGATGTACACAATATCAGATAGGAAGCATGTGGATGCAAAAAGGAGGAAATCTGACTCAAAGTGGCTTGTTCGACAAAGCAATTCACTGACTTACATAACTGAAAAATCAGAGGAAATCTTCAGGTGAGGCTTGATCCTGCATCTTTTACCTTTCTGTTTCTTTCTTCCTTCTATGGTGTCAATCCCATTCTAAGTCTTGACCTTCTTGTGGTTCCAAGATTGCTGGCAGTACCCAGGCTGCAAGCTCCTTGTGGGCATGACTGTGAGGACCTGGAGTGCCAATGTAAGAATCTGCAGATGTGAGTAAGGAGTCTTGGGAAAATGTATCTAAAATGGTACATAAGAAAGGTTATCAACAGAACTCTTACAGGCAGGATGAGTGTAAGATGGAAATCTTGTCAAGAGAGGGTAAGAATTCTTCTTTGAGCTGATTCTTCTAGTTTCAGGTGGGAAATTATGGAGACCCTGAAACTTCTGCCACTACCTTGGCTGGATCCTGTGATCCCTGAAACATTGCATGGCTACCCAGAAATTACTTTCTTTTCTCCAAATTACACTTAATGATTAAACATTTTTAAAGAGGAAGGAAGCAGGCAGGAATGACAGCAGGCAGGCAAGAAGGAAGAGAGAGGAGGAAGAAACATTTGTTTATTTATCTGTTTGTTCATTTTGACTGTCCCCACCCCATCCTGGCCCTAGGTTCTTGGCCTTTACATGGTCTACATCCCAGTCACCAGCTTAACCCCTATGCCACCAGGGCAAGCCTGAATTACAATTTTTTTTAAAGGAAAGGTTCAGGCAGGAATAAAGGTGAGAAGGCAGACAGGAAGACAGAGGAGGAAGGAACATTTATGGTTTTATTTTAGTTGTTCTTGCTGGTTGTCCTCCCCCACACTCCCACCCTGGGTGTTGCGCCCAGGTTCTTGGGCTCTACACGGTCAATGCCGCAGCTGCGAACTTAACACTTGAGCCACCAGGGCCTGGCACACATATCTTTTCAAATTAGTGTTTTCACATTCTCTTGATAGATTCTACCTGGAAGTGTAGTTCTATCTTTAATTTTTGCAGACCCTCCATACTGTTTTCCATAGTGGCGACACTAATTTATATTCTCACCAATAGAGTACAAGGGCTCCTTTTCCCCCATCCCTTTACCAATACTTGTTTCTTTTCTTTCACATACAGGCTGCATTTTTACAAATATCAGATGAAATCTTATTACTGATTTGATTTCTATTTCCCTAATAATAAGTGATAATGAATACTTTTTTATATATCTGCTGGCCATCTGTATATCTGCCCATTTTTGATAGGGTTGTTTGTTATTTGTTGTTGAGTTGTATGTGTTCTTTATATATTTTGGCTATTAATCCCTTGTTGGATGTGTGAGTTGTGAATATCTTCTTTCAATCAGTAGGTTGCCTTTTCTTCGGTGCTTTCTTTCATTGTACAGAAGCTCTTTTGACTTTCAACTATACTACAAAGCTATAGCAATCAAAACAATAAGGTATTGGAAAAAAAACAGGCACACAGATCAATGAAACAGAATTGATAGCCTGAAACAAACCCACACACATATCAACAGTTAATTTATGACAAAGGAGGCAAGAGCCTCCAATGGGAAAGGGATAATCTCTTCAACAAATGGTGCTGGGAAAACTCAACAGCCACACCCAAAAGAATGAAGCCAGATGGCTTTTAACATCATACACAAAAATTAATTCAAAATAGATCAAATACTTGAAACCATAAAATACATACTAGAAAACATAGATAATAGGCTCGGTGACATTGATCTTGGATGATTCAACTGCATCAGCAAGGGAAACAAAAGCAGAAATAAATGGGACTACATCAACTGAGATGCACTTTTAGAAGGGCAAGTCTGATGATATATCAAGCTATGTTTTGAGATATACCTTAGCAAAACTGCTATAAAGAAAGAAACAGAAGAGAGAGAAAGAAGAAAAAGAAGGGATAAAGATCCCTTTTTCGTAGCAAATCTTTATGTTAGTAAAAAACCACTGAAAGTTTGGGGAGAGAGAGGGATTTTATCCTGCATGAGTCCAGCCTGTTCAATTTGAATATTAGACATTCTGTTGTTGGAAATTATTTTAGTGCTTCCCTTTATCCTATTTAACACTCCAACCTCTGGCCACATCGCTGGTCTTCTTTTCTCTTTTCAGATTCATTTTCTCCCTCCTGATTGCTCGCTCTACAATTTTTATGAAGCATTCAGGTGAGCAAAAGGCAAAAGGGCCACTAGCAGAGGTCCCAAGATTTTCCTTAATGGGACCCATTCAGTTCAGATTTTAAAAAGTAGTTTGCCCTGTTCTATTATAAGACAGTGGCACTTTCTCCTCATGGTGACTGCATTTTATGTTTATCTGTTCCCAGATGGAGCTTCCCGGAGACAGGGAAACATAGATCTGAATGTAAAACCAGCTTTTAGAACATTGTAAGGGGCTCAGTAAATATTTGTGGGATGGCATTATTCAGAACTCCTAATGAGGTCAGCTGTGGAAGATACCTGGTGGCATAAAAAAGTCTAGTTTGTGGAAGGTTATGGCAGAAATTGCATTTTCTAAGGAGAGGGAGGTTAGGGGTTCCTGGTGAATCTCGGATTGGAACGAATGTGGACCCAGAGAGAGGAGGCAGAGATGACAAGAAAGTTCCATGCCTGGGTCCTTGATGGGCCTGGGCATAGCAGGAGAGGCACCAGTTGTCGCCCCCTCCCCTCCCGCAAGCCTGTGCCTGGAGATCTTATCTGAGGTCTGGATGCTGGATGCTGGATGCACTGAGTCATGGACCTGCAGCCTAGGAAAGAGCTCCGCTGTTGCAACAGGCTCAGGGGAGAGGTGGCAGGGTACTTCTAGCTTGCTATGAGCAAAGATGATCACCACCTACACTTCCTGTCATCTCTAGGTGACTTTCATGGTCATCACTCGTCTCTAACCTTGTCACTAGGTTACCTTCACCATCAGTCCCAAATCACAACCATAGCCCTCTTCCTAACTATGCTGTCATTTGACCCGGTTCCCATCACCCTGTTACCTTCTCCAGCACTGCCAACATCCCTCTCCCAGCCCTGTGCCCAAGGCTGTTGCTATCTGAACCAATCCTGCCTTCTTCATCAACCCTGTCACTGGTTCTTTCCATTCTCATTACCTCTAGCCACCTGTTTCTGTCATCTTAATCATCTTTGTCAACACAGCTCTCAGCACCCATCCCAGTTCCCATTACCTCTAAGTCCCCCTTCTTTCCCCACTCCCTGTTAGTTTACAGCCTAACCCTGCCTCCTCCCTGTCCCTGTCATCAACATCGGCCTCATCTCCAGTCCCACAGCGAGGTCCCGAAATGGGCTTCCCGCCCCTGGTGTAGACAACCTCAGTGTGTGTTCACCTTGAGCCTTTGCCCCCGTCTCTGCAGCCTCTGGCCTCCTCTGAGCTTTCTCACCTAGAATTCTCTCTCTCTTTACCTTTGCTCTCTGCCCTGGTCAGGAGTGCTTCATTTGACCCTAGGCCATCTGGGCCCTGGGGTCAGGCACTTATTCCAGGGGTACTGAAAGAATACTGGATGGAGGCCTTTGTCAGGAAGCCCCAAATCTTCTGTCTGCACCTATCATGCCTGCTAGTTGCTTCTGCCCAGACTAGACTTGCTTATTTAATAAATCTGTTCATTAAATTCACTTTATTTCCCTTTTAAGAGTTCCCTGATGTCCCCTCAGACTGTTACCTATCTCCTGATGATACACTCTTATGGCCTCAGTACCTTGGCACATAACATTCATGAATAACCGCTTGTTCACGTGATCAGGTGATTACATCTCCCCCACTAGACAGGATGCTCTGGGAGAGGGGGAACTGTCTCAGTTACTGCCAAGTCCCAGAGCCTAGCAAAGTGTCTGGATTCTGGTAGGAGCTCAACGAATATCTGTTGAGTGAATAAACCCTTTTTATTAACACCTAACGGCACCCACCAGGCACCGGGCTTTACATTTACTAACTTGTTCATTCTCTGTTGTATTTTTGGTGACTTTTTAAAATTTCATTTACTTTTGAGCACATGAAGAATCTTTTTTGCTTATTTGGTAAAGTACTTCTGACAAAGTTCAAGCAGAGAAGTGCATTTGCAGTTAGTTACTTATCAGGTAGTAGGACACTTACAGAAAGTCAGTTACTCACAAAACAAGGTAAAACAATTGCTTGTAATTAGGACAAAGAGAATAGCAACTTGTAATGTTGTCTCCTGTTTTCGGCTTTCTGCTCTGTGAAGGAGGTTGAAGAAGCTAGCTTCTCTACCTTAGAGATTCAATAGACATGAATAACTTCAAGAGACTACATAATGGTAAAACGTAATAACAATTAGGAAGCAATGAATTTGATTATTTATTACCTTTGCTTTGAAAGTCATGTATGTAACTATCCACGTATATAATTTAATCTCTAGTAATCACTGTGTTTAACAAGCACTGTGCAAAGTGCCTGAAACAAATAATAGGCTCTTGTGTGCTGGGGAGGCCCCAGAATCTCCTGCTCTGCCTCCGCTGTCCCCCAAAAGCCTCCCTGGCAAACGCCAACTCACCCTTCCAGACTCAGAGTTTCCATCGCCTCATTGCATCCACCTTGACCTCCCCTGGGCGGCATGTGGTGTCTTCTCTGGGTCTCCACATTCATTAGGGCTTCTCTCTT